>JAGKQL010000068.1:1309920-1335531 GCA_018398635.1 Cyprinodon brontotheroides | reverse complement strand
GATATTCTCTCTGGAGTTTAGGAAGCTGTTCCAAGAACTGGAAGCTAAAAAGCAGGACCAAGAGATCCAGTCCTAGAATAAACAGCCGCTGACAACGCGTCTATTTGCACACACATGACGGAGGCGGTCTGGGTATTTGTGGATGTGTTATAGCAGCAGGAAGTGGAGCAGCTTGCCAATAGGAAGAGGAGTTCTCACCAGATAGTCCGAGGTCTGTTAACACATGAGCTCAGGACCAGACTGACACCGTTCCACACATGCTGGACTGCTGTGCTGCTCCTCATCCTCATCCTCACTTCTCCTGCCAACTCACCCCACCTCCCCCTCTCAGGTTTCCCTTACTCATTTTCCTCTTCACCTTTAACATCACAGACTTGGCTCTGACCGGCAAGTAGGTCAAGCTTCATAAAAGTCACATTCCCATTCCTGATGCCTGGATCTCCTCAGGGCTGCAGGTGTGCCTCTCCCTCTCTGTGAGAAACTCTGCACATCTCATCATCACGGTAACTAGTTTTTGCTGGATTACTCTGTGGGTATGGGTATTTCGAGGCTTCCCTGTAAAAACTCTCGAGCAAAAAATTGTTATAGCCACAGGTCAGTGACTTATGTGAAGGATGATGATGATAAAATCTTCTAGGATAAGGAAGGCGATGAGCGATGCGCTCTGAATAAGACCTGATTTTTTCTCTTAAATTATTTGCAAAGAAATCATGAGGTTTTTCCTGAGAAAAATGGTGCAAAGCTCTGAGGGACAGAAAACTAAATCCTTTCTCAGTGCAAAGTCTCCTCTAATCGGTGTCGGGCAGGTGTAACAACAAAGCGGCCATCTTTAATTTGCAAGTCAGCCTTTTTGTGTGAGTGCTTGCAGGTGGAACATTTAGACGACTGCTGAAGAACCTTTTAGATCCTGCTGCACATCTTTGTTAGATGTGCATGAAAGCAGGAAAAAAGTAACGACCCTGTAATATCATGTGTCTGACATCTTTCTGAGTCCATGTGGTTTCAAATTAGCACAGTTCTGAAGCGGTAAAGAGATGCAACCTGGTTGCAGGGTAGCTCACCACCATCGGCGTGTGAATAGCCCCATTTACACTACCCTCTGAAAACCTATCTGTGTCGATTTCGGACCAAGTTTGGATTAAAAAAAAATTTCGACCACATGCACACCACGATAGCACGGTTCCTCGCCTCCTACTGACGATCTGGAAACAGACGGACAGTCCATGGAGAAAATGCTAAAGAATGATGTAGTGAAGGAACAATCAGAACTGATATTTCGCTGAGAGGCGAGGTGGAGAATGACAGTGAAAACAGACTATTTGTTCAGGAGATAATGGCCCCATTTACACTGCCTCTGAAAGGCGATCTACTGGCGGATCAGTTAACTTGGCCTTGGCTTCGGTTCCCTTACCGTTTACACGCCATAGCACGGTTCCTCGCCTCCTACTGACGAAGACCACAATGCACTGCTCTCTAGAGGAAACAGAAAAACGAAGCCAACATGGAAACTTGCCTTACTCATGAAGTTTGGAGGGTCGAGGCAGCCTTTGGTGTATTCATTTGACCGGAGTCTGCTTTTGGGAAGAGGATACAACAAGCGTCTAATCACGGCTTATGACGCCGGAAACGCGTCGGCAACGCTTGGAAACAGACGACAGTCCATGGAGAAAATGCTAAAGAATGATGTAGTGAAGGAACAATCAGAACTGATATTTACGCTGAGAGACGAGTGGAGAAATGACAGTGAAAACAGATGCTATTTGTTCAGGAGATAATGGCCCCATTTACGCACCCTCTGAAAACCCGATCTTTACCAAACTTGGATCAGTTAACTGTACCAAGCTGGGTTCATACCACCGTTTACACACCGACGCCCCAGCATGGTTCCTCACCTCCTACGAAGGCGAGCTACAGTACTGCTTGCTGTCTAGAGGGAAACAAGCAAACCAACATGAAGCATGTGGCCCTTTACTTTCATGAAGTTTGCAGAGAGTCAAAATAAGAAGGCAGCCTTTGGTGTATTCATTTGACAGTCGCAAGCTTTTGGGAAGAGGATACAACAAACGATAGTCTAATCACGGCTTACAGACGCAGGAAACGTCGGCAACGTTTGGAAACAGACGGACAGTCCATGGAGAAAATGCTAAAGAATGATGTAGTGAAGGAACAATCAGAACTGATATTTACGCTGAGAGACGAGTGGAGAATGACAGTGAAAACAGACTATTTGTTCAGGAGATAATGGCCCCATTTACACTACCCTCTGAAAACCGATCTCTACCAAACTTGGATCAGTTAACTGTGCCAAGCTCGGTTATTTACGACCGTTTACATGCCACGCTAGCATGGTTCCTCGCCTCCTAGTGACGATCTACGGTATTACTGCTCTCTAGGATTGAAGGGAAGTAGATATGACAAACCATAGTCGACAGACTTTGAGGTTCATCACACTGCTAATCAGAATCCTCACTGGAAATCATGTAGCGCAGCGGTAGGGAAGCTAGTATTTTTATGAAAATTCATGAAATTTCAGTCAGACGGCTCATGCGCTCTTTATCTGAGAACCGAGCCAGAACTGAACTGCACCGTGGCCTACTCTGTTGCCTACTGTTAAATGAGGAAGTAATGTCCCCTTAAAGGCAGTTGTGCCTCGGGACTTCCCTTCCGATTTCAGCAGGAGCAAGTTGTTTACTACTCTTAACTCAAACTGGGTAAAACCGCTTATAAAGCGACTATAAAACAGGAAGTAAAAAGTATGGGGTTTTGGAAATTTCCAGATCAGGTGAATTACAGGACGAGAAAATGCTCGAAAACTTGCACAGCTGTGGGCTCAAAATAAAAGTAAGCGGCGTCGGCAAAGGTGAGGCGAACAAGGTCTCGCCCTATACTTCTTGCCACCTCATGAGTCTATGTGGTGGATCATGGATGTTTATCTCGTTCAGAAACTGACCGCCATCAGTACTGATCCGTGTCGTCTTGCTTCTATGCGAAGGATTTACAGATAGCTCTCCTCTATCGTCCGGCTCCAAAGATGGCGCTCTATCACGTATCTTTAAAAGACGAGAACATTTTTCTATTTAAGATGACCTCTGTACACACATTGACATCCACAATGTGAAGGAAGGCCTTCTACTCTATCTAATCTGGCTAACAAAGTAACAATGCATATGATATATAAAAGAATAAACCTAACAAGGTAAAGTAAATTAAAAGTAGCTTACCAAGGTGTGCCGAGCTCGGTTCAAACTCTGTTTCAGGGGAGTAGTGTAAATGGGGCTATAGTGTGAGTGGAATGGGTCAATGGTGAAAGTAGTGCACAGTCTTTGGACTCCCCTGACTTAAAAAGCATATAAGAACAGACTATTTCTGCAGTTCTGTGAATGCAATTCATGGATCCACAAGTTTGGTTCTAAGATCCTGATCAGAATCAATCCAAATGATAAACGTGATAGAGAAGAATATTTATGATAAATAGATAAAATCATCACATAAAATAAGATAAAAAGGCTTTTGATGCTGATTATAGCTTTTATTATTATTACCAATATTTAATTGATTTCTGTAGAAATGTCTAATTAATCAAAAGTTTGAGTTGTTTGATAATTCAGTCATTTCTAAATTCTGGTTAAAATGTATTAATTTTTTTTGGTTCTAGATTTTAGATTTACCTTATACTGAGTTTTTCCTGTAAAAATGTTTTTAAAAATCTTTTTTTTCTTTTTATTTATTTGACTGTATTGAGGTCCTTCCATTTTATCTGAGGTTTAATTCTATTCAATTCAGTTTATTTCTATAGCGCCAATTCACAACACGTCATTTCAAGGCACTTTACAGTCGAATTGATTCAAAGTTTTCTATCTAAGGAAAACCAGTTGATTGCATCGACTCATTGACTCGAAGGCAATCCCTAACACTAAGCATGCTTGTTTGCTCCTTACAGTGGGAGAGGAAAAACTCCCTTTTAACAGGAAGAAACCTCCAGCAGAACCAGGCTCAGTGAGAAAGCCATCTGCTGAGACCGACTGGGGTTTGATTTATATGAATTTTGAATAATAACTAAACATTGGAAAGTTTGCTAAAGCTTTTGTTTAAATAATAAAACGTTAAATGAAATTAAACAAATGAAAAGCAGTTAGAATGTACCAACGTTTGTGTTTTTTTTTTCTTTAAATAAGATGTTTTGGGTTTTCCTCCTGTCAAGGATTCATGATTGTTGCTCATTTTTCAGACTCCTGCTGCTTTGACTGTATTTAGAGAAAGCAAACGTCAGGCGGAGCTTTTCCTGAAATTCAAATTAGACTGGAAAGTCCCCAGTGACCTCCCCTGCCCTAATAACACCCTAATGGAAAGAGACTTTTCTTTCCACTATACATTTTTTTTTTTTTTTCGGGACCCCATTCTCTCCTCCCACCTCGCTCTCCTCCCCCGTTTCTTCCATGGCCTCATCATTTCTCCTCTTTCTGTTTTTCTTCTCTCTTCTGCCTGGTGCAGTAGCGTGTTAATCCCATTATACATGTGTGAATACCAGCTGGATGGGTGAGGGAGAGAGATAGTGACATAAAACAGAGTAGGGGGGGAGACAGCGGGGGAGACTGCAACAGAGAGTGTTTGTGTTCCAACTGTGTCGCCTGATGTGTAATTTCCCTCTGAATAATGTTACATATTAGAATGGAACAAAAAAAAAAAACAGATAATGTTTATAATAAGTTTTAAAATAAATAAAATTGAAAGTTGTTTATTTTTAATGTCCTTATCTACTAAAGGAAACCAGAACATCCTAAACACAACTCTGCAGCACAGCTGGCTTCTGCAGGAAGTAAGAAAATAAGGTTTTCTGAGGATTAAATCTTCTCGCTCTGGACTGATTGCTTAATGAAGTCCATGTTTTCTTGATCTGACGGAGAAACTAACCTAGCTTAATAAATGATAATGTGGATAAATCAGTTACCATTAATCTCCCAGTAATCCTGAAGGAAAACAGATAGAGCTGCAAAAAGAACGGAAGGGAGCAGCATTATCCTTGGAGGGTGTTCGGATTTTTGGGTTCCTCTTTTCAGATTTCTTTAGTTTCCTGTTTGTTTTTTACATTTACATTTTGATTGGTTCAACAAATTTGAATATTTACGTCAGATTTTGATGAGAAATGATTCTGCATCAGGAGTTTTAGGCTGAAGTGATGTGAGACAGAGCTAGATCACAGTAGCTCCATGATGGATCAGAGAAATTGCTTCCTCTCTGGAATAACATTTCTCAGATTCAATTAAGAATTTCAAAAAAAGAAACAAAACATATTTTTGAGCATTGGTGCCAACTTAAGGAAGCAGAGGCTGCTGCTTTCCTTCTGGACCCAGAAACCAGCTGGCAACAGTACATGAAAGGTCTAGAACCAGAGTGAAGAGCAGCATGTATTGGACAGGAGGCTCTTTTTTAAATATATCGTTTCTAAATAGAACAAGCCCCCTGGTAAGGGACTTCACAGACTTAAGAGTTAAACTTGCAGCATTTAAGATATTACATTGTTTGGTTTCTTATTTAATCTCGTTTTTTTGTTTGTTTTTTTACGTTATTGTTTTTTGTTAGATAGCTGATAGAATCTTCTTTGGTTTGTACCCTGTTTGCCTGTATTGATGCTGATCAGGCCTCCTTCCTCAGTCTCCCTGTGCTCCTTCTGCCCCTGCTGCTTCACATTAGCCCCATTAACGCTGAAAACCAGGCTGAGATCTGTCCGAGCACCGTAACGGAGATAACTGTTGAGTGGAAATCGAACGCAAAATGGAACCGGACTGCACTAAACACAACCGAACCGCGCTAACATGGTACTAGTTCATCAGTAGGGCTCGGCGCGGTTCAGTTCTGGCTCAGTTCTCAGATAACAAATATCCTATTTACACTACCCTTGAAAAAACCGATCCATGCCGAGACCGGTCCGAGCTCGGGTCGGTTAACCAGGCCGAGCTCGGTTCTGATGACCGTTTACACATCACGCTATCTCGTTCCTCGACTGCCGCCTCATAGTGACGATCTGCTGTATTACTGCCGGTATTGAAGGAGGAAATCAGGCAGTTGGTGGCGGTAATGCACCAAAAGTTGTTTGCCAACCGCCATAAAATACAAGAAGAAGAAGACGAAGAAGGAGGGAATCAAGCAAATCAAAATGGCGGCGCCCGTCACATTCAGAAAGTTATGCTTGATTATTATTGCTGTACTTCGGTGTTATTATTTAAAATGTTGTGGAGAAGATTTCGATTGTTGTTTATAGTTGAAGAAGTTGTTCTTCTTCTTCTGTTTGTGGAGGGGCATTACCGCCAACTACTGGAATGGAGTGTGAATCGCGATGTGAAGCCAGACGGAGATGACACGTTCTGCTCATGAGCTCTTGTTATCAGAGAACCTAGCCAGGGAAAAACCGAGCCGAGCCCACCTCTGGAACTGGTCTGCAGTTAGCACGGTTCAGTTCAGTTTGCTTTCCATTTACACACGATAAGTTATCTCTGTTACTGAGCTCGGACCGGTCTCGGCACGGTTTTTCAAGGGTAGTGTAAATGGGGTAAAAGATCGCAGGTGCAGACGGCGTCGTCTCCTTACAGTCAGCCTCTGTAATCATGACATTTCAGACATTCATAAAAATCCTAGCTTCCCTATCGTGCCGCACCGTTTCCAGTGATGATTCTGCTTAGCAGTGTGTTGAACCTCAACGTTTGTCTTGTTTCCTGCGTCTGTAAACCTTGAGTAGACTATTGTTTGTCATATCCACTTCCCCTCCATCCTAGAGAGCAGTAGTACCGTAGATCGTCACTAGGATGCGAGGAACCGTGCTAGTGTGATGTGTAAACGGTCGTAAGGAACCGAGCTTGGCGCGGTTAACTGATCCAAGTTCGGCACGGATCGGTTTTCAGAGGGTGGAGTAAATGAAACTATTATCTCCTGAACAACTAGTCTGTTTTCACTATAAATAAATAAATATCAGTTCTGATTGTTCATTCACTAGATTATTCTGTTCAAATAGCATTTTCTACATGGACTGCCCGTCTGTTTCCAAACGTATTGCTGCCTGTTTCTCTGCCCTGATCTCCTCTTCTTGTTGTTCAACTTAAATAAATGAAACTTGTAACTTATAAATGTTTTTTTTTATATATATAAAAGGGGAACACCCTGCGTTTCACATCAGTCAGTCTCTGCATCAGTCTTTTACAAACCAAATCATGCCAATAGACACCTATATGCCAGTGGTATAAACTGTTTGGGGCCAAAATGTAAAATCCTTAGGAGACATTACAGTTTTTATTATTATTACATTTTTGAACCAAATATAGCTTTTGTTTGTTTTGTTTTTTTTTTTGTTTTTTTTTTTTTTTTTTCATTTTACCTACAAAAATAAGAAACATTTTTTAATGAAGCCAGCAGATCAGTCTGATTTCTGTAGCTGCATCGTGGCCTCAGTCTACAAGCTAAATTCATCCCATCCTTGAGCTGTAGTTTAAATTATTGAACGTCCCCCAGCAGCCCTCTGTACCCTCCTGTCACACACCACTATTAATGAAGAATGGTTAGTGTATAGGATTTCCTGAAAGCGCGTTCACGAGTCTACGGAAACCGTGGCAGACCAAACCAGATGAAAGTGCGCATTCAGCGTCTGCTCTGCCGATAATGCAAGCGTAGAAGAAGAAATGTGCTGTTTACCTGTGCAAAGAAAGAAACAACGAAAGAAAAATGTCTGAGGACTTCAGTGTTGAGGAAGAGCATGAGTTCTTTGCCGAGCTGAATGCGCACTTTCATCTGGTTTGGTCTGCCGGCTTCCGTAGCGTCATGAACGCGCTTTCAGGAAATCCTATACACTACTGTTTATGCTCTAAAAACATTCTAAATGACTTTGTTTCGAGTAAATTCTGGATGCTACCCACTCAGGACACTTGGAATACATTGGACGAGCAGTATGGAGGAATATTGACACGTTTTTTGTGGACTTTTATGGACCTTTCTGCCTCGGGCGCCATAGACCTCCATTATTTGAATGTCAGCAGACAGCAAGAAGCCTCCCAGATCTCCAGATGCATTTGAGATATCAAAAAAGTACTCCAGAGTGTTGTTTAGCATGGGGGTGAGTAGAAAATGAAGGCTAATCATGTTTTGGGTGTACTATTCCTTTAAGTCTGACATGTACTCTGTGTTGCCTGAAGATATGAATATTTTAGAATAAAGCGTGAGTTTATCTGTCTGACAGCTGAAGCTCGGCCCAAACTGGATCACCGATTTGGGCCAATTTGATGCCACAGAGAGCAGCAGATCTAATATAGAACCGCAGCCACAGCTCGCTCTTTAGACACTCAACGCCTGTTTTTTTTATCCCTTTGGCTAAAATGATAAAGAACCAATCTTTTTAAATATAGATATAAAAAAAACAATGCAATTTTTAGCATTTACTGATTGCACTGAATAATCTAAATTAGATTCACTCTAAATATAACTCATTATTTAACATAATTTACCACAAGTTTCATAAACCTGTTTAAAAATCAGTTTTTTCCTTCATTTTAAAACCTGATAATTTTAAATGGCTTTAAAGTTCCTAGAATATCACAACCCCCTGTGGTAGATGTTTATTAAATAGAAGTCAGGTAATGTTTGTGTCTCTAGATGTCTAAATAAGTTCTATTAGCTGAAATCAAAGTGTCTCTTTGGATTGTAATGGCTGCAGCCCGCTGGCCTAGTCAAAGTCCAGACCGCAGCCTGAGTAAAATCCTGCGGCAGGAAGAACTCAACCCACCTGAACTTTACTGAACTGAATAAATGTTTGTGAAAAAAAATCTGAATCCATAAAACAGAAAACACCCATTGAGATCCATCATTGTTGAAGCTTTTTCATCACAGGTTGTGCTTACTGTTTTAAAGTTTTTTTCTTTTTCCTTCCCATAACTTTCAGCTTTAAAAGTTTTATTCCTCGTTATCAAAAGGTCCCCATCATGACCTTTAAACAATCGCAGGAACACTCAGAGACAGTCTCTGTTATTCTAATGTGTTGCTAGAAGTCTGAAGGAGCGGCAGGTAGAGGCATGTGTGGACATACAGCAGGGCCTCTCCCGCCTGTAAAGCACACAGCTGTAGACTATACACGTCAGCCTAAACATATACAACACATTCAAACCATAAAGCCAGGAATAGAGCGACTGCCGGCGCTCAGACCTGTTTAACCGTCTGCAACGAGAAGAAGAGGAAACGGTGATGAAGAGCAGAACCGGGGGAGGAAGATGAGAAGATGATGGAGAAACAGAAGTGAAGGAGATCAGGAACTGAAAGAAGAGAAATAGAGATTAATGCAGCGTGGAGCGAAGCTGGCTGAAGCTCAATCTGATACCTATGATGTTAAAATTAACAGCGGAGAAAATTAAAAACATTTTATTACAGCTTTAAGACGCATCTCAGTCTGAGCTGCCAGCAGACAGTAGAGCAAGCTGCCACTGGACTCCAGAGCAGGAGTTACGAGTCGTAAGCTTCTCTATCTGAAATCTGATGATATCTCTAACCGTTTTCCAAGATCTCCTACTGCAAACATCCAACCGTCGCGTGGTACTGTCAGTTTCCACTATATAGCTCTGGTGAATTTCAATGGTGAAGTCCCTCTGAAATCTTCAATAATTGTTGCGATTGCAGATGTGTCTAGTAGTTCCCATTGATTTAGCTTTGAAAGCTGGGAGAATGGCGCTTAGGCTTTACCGCACTGCGATTATCACTGCTGGAAGATGGCAGGAGGGAGGGGCTACCATTTGGGCAAACATGGCCGCCCCAAACCTCGTGATCATGACAAAAATTATTGTTTTTAACTTTTTATTGACAAAAACCGTGCAGAGTTCTGCTTTAGTTATAAATATTCAATACAAAAAGTAGAGATATTTTTTTATTTTATTGTTACTTCCATTTTATTGTAAACTTTTTTTCATAGTTAGTTCTCCCTCGAAAAGAGATTTTTATCTCAAGGGACTTCATTAGTAAAATAAAGGTTAAATAAAAAATAAATAAATAATTCTTCCTTTTTTATCCCCCTTTTTTTTTTATCGAAGTCCCCACCCATTATTATTATTTTCTTCTTAGTGAATATAAATTCATTAAATCACTGCAAAGAAACTAATATTATGAGTATATGTAAAGAAAGCTAAAACTAAGAAACTGAATATATGTAAAGAAAGCTAAAACTAAGAAACTGAATATATGTAAAGAAAGCTAAAACTAAGAAACTGAATATATGTAAAGAAAGCTAAAATCTAAGACATTAAAAATATAAAAAATCATAAGAAGAAGAAAAATAATGATAATTAAAAAATAATGAATCAAAAATCCACAACTCCATTAAGTCGGTGGACAATGTTAAATGATTATAATAGATGGAAAAATTATGGAAAGGATTATGATAGCTAAAATATGTTGCCAATAAATAGAGCCCTGGAATCACATCTTAGTTGGCAAAAATATTTACTGTTTTTCCCCATTATGATACTTTTATGGTAAAATATCTATTTGCTGAAAATGTAAAATTTAGTTCTTATCATTATCAGTTACCCTTTTTGTTTCCCTGGAAAGAGAAAAGTTCAAATCAGTCAAAACAATAGACCCCTTCATGTCTATAAACTGTAAGTCAAATTATTAATCTGAGCTTCATTAAAAGTAAAAAATCATAACACAAAGTTGTTTCACGCAGATGACGAGTTCAGCTCTTCAGAATCAGGCTCAGTCAAAGCACACATTGAAAAGTTGGAGGATTTAATCTCAGCGCTCCTCTTTCCCAATGGTAGCTGAGACCCGATCATCAGAGTTCATTCTCTAATCCAGAAATCTCTGCCAATACTTTCCATCAGCCATCAGGTGGTCATCTAACACTTGGACTTTCTTTTATTATCAAGAAAAGTAATATCAAACACTTAGATACTAAAAATGTTAATCTTTGATTAAAATGCAACACATCACAACACATTTCCCTTCTCATTCATGTTGTATGATTAAAAATCAAAAAGCCAAAGCTGATGTCAGACATCTTCAGGTGGGCGTCTTCATCTTTCTGTTGATGTTGGTCCCTTATACAGGCGACATTTTGAACGTTGTCTACAGAACAGCTGGTCCTCAACACATCAGGTGGACTACTGATGTGTTAATTAACCAATCAGAGGGGATTATTCTGCCCCTTTATTCTGATTGTTTCCTGGTTCCTTCCAGATGAGCTCCGATGAGCTCTGATCACTTTTTTATTGACTCTCAGCCACACCTCCTCCTGCTGAAGGATGGAAGGATGGCTGTGATGGTCCTGCATTAGGGTCTCCAGGCACCTTGGTCCCTCTGTAAAGCCTTCTCTGACTAAGGGGAAAAAAGGTCTTGTAGGTCATTTTAATGTGTCACCTGTCAGTCCCAGTCTGGCCAGAGGTCAGTGGTCAGGCCCGTTCTGTGGTCCAGGAACGGGTCGACCCGTCATGAGCTCATGGGGAGGAAAACTGGGAGTCAAAGTTACCAACATGCTGAATTAAAGGAGCTGAGGGAAGGAAAGATCAGATGTTATCTTACCCTTTCACAAACAATAGTAGATCAAAATAAGTTCATGTAGCTTAAAGAACTTTAGATTAAAATTTGAACTTTAAACTTTGTCACAAATCATTGAATTATTCCATAATTTCAAACTTACCCAGTAAATGTACTTCCTTAGTGTTCAGTACCACTTATCACTTCTGCACCTGCAGAAATCCAAACAAACTTCTCCTCAGCAGAGGACTGTGTGTGTCAGTGGGCTGCAGCAATGTAAACAAGCACAGCCTTCTCTGTTGCTTCCACCAGACATGATGTGTGTGGAAGAAGAATATAGGCTTTCCATCCGATTTCAAGAACGATGTTTCCAAGGCGAAGCAAAATCAAAGAACCAGAAACAAGAGTTTCATGAGGTGAAGAAACACCAAACCAGGGGTGCAAGAAGCTGAACCATCAACAAACATCAACAAAGCTGGTTTTTCCCAAACGCACATCAGACAGTCAGGCTGAGGTGTTCAAACTTCATCCAGAAGTCTAGCAGTCGTTTCTTTAGGTTGTTTATTTATTCTGCTCTCAATTATCAACCCAAATTCCACATGGACTGTTCCAGATGGAAAAATAAACAGCATCTATATGGATCCTTATTAGTTTAGCTTTGCTGTTTTTCTCTTGTTTTATCTTCTTTCCACCCTTTTCTTCATCAGAACAAATAAAATATGTTCTGTTGAAGAAAAACAACAATTTAAGTCAAGTCAATTTAACCTCCAGATATATCTGAGCTATGGATCCATTGAGAATAGATCATTTTAAGGTCTCCACCATTCATCTTAATGTAGGAATTAAATCCTGTTATTTATATCCTCTATCATTGTAATCATTATTATTAATGTTATCGTTATTATTATTATTAAATAATGTTATTATCATCATTATTTCCAATTGAGTCATTTGAACACCGTATAATTATTAACCAATAATTATGTTAAATAAATTTGCATATTTATTCCAGATCAGCTTAAGATAGATTTACTTCTTAAAGAATTGTAAATAATGTAAGATTTATTTACCCTTAAAGTTTAATCTAAATCTTAAAGAATTAAGGTTAACAAATTAAACTTTAGCATTTAGCTTTTAAATAATGACACAGGTCCTTGATTATTTGAAGAAATGCCCAATTATTGTTAAACAAGCATAATCTGTTCATTTGATTTAATTTTTAAAATCTGTCTCATTAAACTTTATTTGTTGTGATATTTGAACCTTATATCAATCCCCTTTATTACCAATTTAAACAGCTGTGCATTATCTTTAACACATTTAACTCCTGCTTTGTTTTGAAAACAGGTTAGGGGGAAGAATGAGCCACAGAAACTAGAAACTGTCCTTATTTTACAGTTTAACCTTAATTATTCCCTCATTTCTATTTTACCAAGACAAAAAATAACTAAACTATCATTTCACAAATGGACAACATACAATAGTTAGAGTGGATCCACAGACACTACAGACAACATATAAGACAAACAGATAAGACAAACAAAACACAAACAAATGGCCATAACATAAATGATTAAACGTAATTGTTGTTGCATGCAAACCTTAATGTGTGTCAGGCCCTTTTCTCTCACGGGGGGGGCCCTTAGCCTGCCCATCTTTACCGAACCTCCTGTAACTGGGTCAACGGTAAAATGGACGCTTTTCTGTCTATTTATACGCAGGTACTTTAACTCTAGTCAATAAACAGCGAATCAGTTACTATTCTGCTGTAAGCCAACCATTTATAACTTTATGTCAGGTGCTATTTCAGTCCTAATTCTGAAAGTTAGGATGTTTTTTTTTTTTTTATCATCCTTGATTTAAATCCATTAAGCAGGTTTTAGGTTTTATTTATTTTAAAACATACTTGTTTTAAATGAGCCAAAAAAAAAAAAAATATATATATTATTAATATTTCACTCTCTCAGGAAAATATGCCACTTTGATTCAAATCTTCAGGAATTAATTATTTATTTTTGAAAATCTATAATATTAGTTAATAAACTCATAGCTTTTATATATTTTAGTTGCAATTCCCCAAACTACATCCCATATATTTGATTAACTGTAAGGTTTATTTATTTTAAACACTTAAGGGATGAAAATTTCTGCATGTTTGGACCCTTTTCTCTCTCTGGATTTGCCTAAGTTTTCATCTCCAGGTCCGTCCATAACATTATGGAACATGGTGACAGCAGGAAATGAACAAAACGAGACCCGTCCTGTTTTTAAACAACCACAGGCCTGATAAAAAACGTTTTGTTTTCCAGTCCTGAAGCCGACATAGGAAAAGACAGTTGCTGCTGAGTTTTTCTCTTTTAAAAAGATAATTTTTGGTTTAGATATTTAAGGTTGGTTCTAATTTGATCAGAAATTACACTAAAAGAATCATGGTTTAGTGAAAGCCAACCAAGCCGTTCATTATCACCCTCATTAGACATTTTCCCATAGATAAAGTCATGTCAGTCAGAAAGTCTGTCAGCAAGCATTTTCTTCATTGCAAGATGCAGAAAGGAATCTAATAAGAGAAAGTTATCAAACTTTTCTTGAATAGTTGGAAGTCTATGGAAATGGAAAATGAAATAAAATAAAAGGAAAGAAAATAAAATATATAATCGATCACTTTACCCTTTACTGATTTCTGCCAACAGGCGGTTTCAGTCCTGGAGCTCCACCACCTCAGTCAAAAAGGTCAGCCACTTCTCAAACAAAAAAAATTATTCACTAATTAAAAAAATAATTTAGCACCGGAGAGAAGGAAAGCCTTATGTTGGTGCACCTCCTCCTTGTTTCCCCACAAAAAAAAAAATTCCCCAGTGTCTCTGTCCTCATGGTTTTTGCACACACACACATTGTGGAGCAGGTTGCAGCTCAGGTGAGCTATTAGGGTCAGGGGTTCAGAGCAGATGAAAATCCTTTTGTGTTGCTTTCCCCAGATTTTAACCCATCATTTCCATCCGGTTGCTGTGTCGGTGTGTGTGCCTTGGGGGGTGGGGGGAGATTGATGCTTGAAGCAGGCTGCCTTTCTCCGGCGGGCTGATGGGAGGGGTGCATCTCCTCCAGGTCTGAATTCCACAAGAGCGGCTCCGATCAGGGAGTCCATGTTTGAAGGGCAGGGAGTAAAAAAAACAATGATTAGTTTAAGTTTCAATATTTCAAATGAATAATAATAATAATAAAAAAAATAAAATAAAGTTGTTCATCTTTACCATATAAAAGAAGAAGCCTTTTCAGGAAAGGAATGTTGTCTCGTCAGTCACCCCACTTCATCCTTCAGTCACTTTAAGTCACGTTTCCCTCTCGTCACAAACTTTTCTCATCTAATTTTCTCAAATTTTGCTTTTATCATCAACCTTACTTTTCTCTATTTAATTTTGTATGTTTTCTTTATTTAATTTCAGGTTAATTCCTCCATTTTATTCTATTTTAAGTTTTTTTCAGGTTTTAAACTTTTAATTTGACCTTATTTTATGCCCTACTTACTTTTTTCTGTAATAATTTAAATAGTTTTTTATTTTTAGCTATGAGTTATTAACTTCCTGTAAAAATTGAGAGAGTTTTGTTTCTTTAAAAGCACCATTGAAATTAAAATTCATTATTATAACTTAGTATAGTGTAAGTTTAATATGTAATACAGTGTAAATATGTTTAGTATCAGGTTTAAACACTCTTTTTTTTTTTTTTTTGACTTCTTATTGTAACCCGTTTCATTTTGACACTTCTGACAATCGCTGTCCTCAGAAAAAATCAGTCAAAGAGAACCTGCCTTGACAACGCCAAATTGTCGTGGGAAAAAAGTATTCGACTATTCATCCTAGTTAAATAAACGGAGATCGATGGATTTCACTCAGTCGGCACATTTATTAAAATCTTTGCAAAGAGAGAACAGTCATCATGGCACAGCATTCTGCTCTGTTCTGATCTGGGCAGGGTTCGTTCCCCCCTAGTTACAACAATCGAAAGCAGTCAGAGTCATAACAAATTACACACACTTTGCTTAACAGTAACATGTTATGAATAAACCTTGAGAAAGAATCTGGATTGTTATGGGAAGAAGCTATGTCTGGTCTACAAACAACATTCTGCAGGGAATGGTGTGGCCTTGAGAGAGAAACAGACTGAGTGAAAACTTTTATAGTGAGTAAATATGAATATTAATATATAATGAGAGAAAGATATAAATTTTCCCACAACAACAGATAAATTTGAATTAATAGGATTTTACTCAATGGCGTAACGACAAAACAATAGGCCCGTAAGCAACATTATCTGGGTGGGCCCCATATGGAGACACGTTACAGTCGATGTGCTACAGTCAGTGTGCGA
This sequence comes from Cyprinodon brontotheroides, assembly GCA_018398635.1. NCBI lineage: Eukaryota > Metazoa > Chordata > Actinopteri > Cyprinodontiformes > Cyprinodontidae > Cyprinodon > Cyprinodon brontotheroides. The sequence continues at coordinate 1,319,667 of JAGKQL010000068.1, read as the reverse complement.
TGAATAAATTCTCTGCTCAGTAGATGCCAATTCCCCATTTTGCTATCATCACCATTCTAGATCACTTCTGACACTTTATTTGTTAAGCTTAGAACCTACTGAAGAACCCTTCCCTCCTTATTTTCATATTTATTGTCCCAGACTTATGAAATCCACACCAAAATCACAAAGAAAACGTATGATTATGTGGAGAAACTTGCATAATTGTAAACTCATTATTTCTCAAACTAAGCAGGGGAGGGAGATCTCGGCAACTTGGGACCTGAGGGAGATTCCCTCCCTTCCTTATTTTCACAATCCCTCAAATCTCGCTGTCTTTGCCGCTTGGCCCTGCCTCATCTAAACACTTCAAAACATGTAATTTAATTTTTAATTACATGTTTCTGAAGCCTGTCAGGCCTTTTTTCGTAATGTCTGTACATGTCATTTGATATAATACAACTGTTCATAATGTTCAATAAGAATAAAAAAAAAACACTCAAAATGTTCACATTCTGACCGGTTTATTTAGGGAGAACCAATATGGCGGATGGTGACGTCACAGTACAGCGTTATACCCATAGATATCCATAATAAAGGCCTTTTTTATGGATATCTATGGTTATACCAACGACCTATCAGCAATCAAGTTAATAAATAGAGATCAGAGACAAATAGGAGTGATAAAAAGGAAAGGATTTGAATTCATTTATTTTCCCAGGAAATACACTATTAACGTTTAAAACTTATAGTTCATATCGCTTACTGTTTTTGGGTTTTTTTAGGGTGGAAGGGACGTAATTTAACATCGAGAGTGACCCGGATGTAGATGTAGCCGCGCATGCCTCAATGCGCTTCTGGTAGGGATCGGGTAGCATTAGCAGCATTAGCTTAGCTTGTGTGTGGAGTCATTGTAGAGAGGCCGATAATCTGGGAGTGTTTGCAGTGAGGAATGTCTTCAGTCCAGCTTCAAGGAGAGTTTATCACCGAGCAGTTAACTTCTGCTGAAGAAACATTCACGGAGTTTAAAGGGGAGTTTGGTCAATTCGGAGGAAAAGATGGACGATCAACATCTACTGCTGGATTTCACCAGGATCCCCCAGATCATCTTACACCGGATAGGTAGGAAACACCTGATAGAAACGATTCCCTGATGATGCACACTGTGGATTTTAGCCTCAAATGATTGGAAAACTGCTTAGAGGAGATCTAGATGCTAAGCTAGAGTGGTAGTCCAAAAAAGGCTAAAGTCTGCATCATGTTTGGTTATTGCAGCCTTTCGAGTGTGAGTTTATTGGTTTATTGTTTTTTTTAAGAAGAGGGGGCTTCACTGGTCTCTGTTTTTACTTCTTATTTTATAATAAGAAATAAAACTTTACAGACGTACATTCAACAACCCGACAGCTCTCGCGTACATGGCCCTGAACCCTGTTGCATGCTGGGTATTGGAGTTTTAAAGCTTCCATGCTAATAACGTCACACTCCCCTCCACAATTTTCGCCCGGAGCTCCTTGGAAAGTTAGTAACTGAATCCTGGAGAGCAGCAGCAGCTCCTGCTGGCGATGATTCACTGATGGAAACATTTACAGACATCCTGTCATTTAAATAACAAAAAAAATAAATAAATAAAAAACTCCAGAAAAGAAGCGACTGTCGTTATAAATGGTTTGTTTTCTACTTCCTCATGTAGTTTTTTTATTTACATTTTTTTATTTCACTTAAAGTCAACAATAACATATAAAACATACAGATAAACAAATAAATTTACCAGGGGGTATAATAATATAAAATAAACGAGTACATTCAGGAGGAAAAACAAACTTACAAACGTACATGTTTAGTAGTGTCATATATACAAATGTATATAAACATACATATATTGTAGAAAGACACACATATTCTGCATTAATGAACTGTCCAGAATTTTTAATTGGGAACAGATTGAATTTTTTTGTGAGAAGAGGGTTTAATAGTACAAAAAAAATTTGTTTAGGTTAAATGGTTAAATTCAATAAACATTAAATTCAAATTACATTTAAATGCAAATTAAATTTAGCCAAGATATTAAGAAGATTGATAAGGAAAGGTTTGGGGAACAATTTAGTTTGCAGCTGAAAACCAAATAGAAAGTTTTCCCAACGAAGTTGAAAATCTTTTTATAAAAGTGTTTCCTTCCTCATGTAGTGGGGTGTTATCAGCTGATCTCGGTTATCCAAACACAAATGTTCTTAGAAACAAGAACCTAAATCAGCATAGTACAGCTTTTTAGATGACTACAGAAATGTTATTGCTTATTAGTAATTAACAGTTTAACAGATGTAACAGATAATTTAACAGATGGTGTAAAAATCATGGATAGTTTCTTGATTAATAGATAAATTTATATGGATTAATCCCCCTCCTACATAAATAAAAATATCTTTTTTTTATTTTATTTTTGGGAATTTGGAAAAACAAGAATCATCAACAGGCATGGAGGAAAACTAGTACAAAATATTACTGGATTAATATTAATGAATGTAGATTAATTCAGCCCCACACATCCCAAAAATAACACACACAAGAATAAACATCATATTTTTATTTACTTTTTGAGACATTTGGAAACAAATAAGCCATTCTAAACACACACATTCACAGAGTATTTACACTATTGACATCTGTTAAGGAAATACTGTAAAATACTTTAAAAATGTATTTTTAAACATTTTGTTGCATGTGTTTATTAAATTTAACTGAATTCATTGTTGGGGCTCCTCTTCCCTCCATTAAAGACATTTCATCCCAGCACTGCGTGTCCCGTGACATCATCAATGACCTATCACACCCCTCACCATGGACTGTTCTCCCTGTTGCCCTCTGGGAAGAGGTTTTGCAGCATCCAATGCAGGGTCCAGCTGGTTATGTAACAGTTTCTTCCCCAAGACCATCAGACTGCTTGAACTATTGAGAAAACTCTAAATCTAATATCGGACCTTCTGCATGCGACACTGATGACACCAAACCAAAAATACCCGCATATTTGCACCATATTTATTAATGAACTTCCTTATCAAGAAGTTCTTTTGCACCATGTTGCTTCCCAGCACTGTATTTTTTTTTTTTTTTGGAATCAGTCTTACTTTTAAAGAGATGGAAATGTTAATTTACTGTCAATGCGGCACTATTGTCTCAACATAATGGAAGAGACACAGCAAATTACATCAGTACATAGGGATTATTATTTATTATAATATGGCGTTGTTATTCGATTATACTGGCCATTATTATTGTTTTATTATTACTTGCTATTATTATTAATATTATTATTATTTTTAGAGCACTGGCAGGAATCTTCTTCCTGTTTCAGAAGGCCACTCGCTTCCTGTTCAGAGCCACTCCTCAACTTTTGGAAACTTTCACACAAATAGTTAACCTACAAGATAGGCAGCAATAAGCATCTCACTAATATGTGGTTAAATCATTGCCAGGAAGAGTTGTATAAGAAGGACGGAAATCTATTATTTGCACGGGTGGATGTCAGCTCACCAATAAGTTGGTCCTCCTATGCTGTCAATTATCCTGTGTGGTAGCCCGGTACGTACATTGAGCCGTCCGTACGTGCTCGTCTCCATTTTCACCTATAACTTCTCTCTATGCAGGGAAATACCTGGCTGCCTAGAATCTATAGTCATTCACATTTGAACCTAGAGTTTTCCACGATTATATATATTTACATTATTTATTGGCTGCATCTATATATATATCATCAACGATATTTTCAATTTAGAAACTGTAGACATGAAATAATACAATATAGCCCAAATTCTATTATTGTACTATGTCATCTAATCAATGCTGTTTATTCCAATAAGACTGCCTGTAAGTGTCTTCAAATTTCCAGCTTGAGTGTCAAGGATTCCAGCAGAGGGCGGTATCAACACACGAATCAATACTCGGTTTGGCATCTGAGTGGAAACTCTTCCAAAATGCCTCATTTAACTTTATCCACCTACTGTCCACCAAAACTCTCAATTTAGGGCATCCATGCATAAGAAATATCAAAATATTAAGAATATATTCAAAAGTTCCTTTTGTTCAACTCATTTCAGTCTGTTTTTTCATCAATAATGCGACAGAGAAAGTATTTATTTGCATAAAACCGAGTCGTGAGTCTGACTATAGTGGAAAAATTTCACAATCTTTTTTTGGGAGGTAAGCTTGTATGAGCAACTCATCTAGAGATCCTATTTATGATAGTACGAAATATCAATTACAGAATATCATAAGCTCTTCCATTTATGACTAGTTGAAATTAGAATTCTAGATATTTAAATAAAACATAATGCCTATTTAAATTTGTTTGGAATACTTGCAAAAAAGTAGCCAGGGCTCAAGTATTAAAACAAATAAGGCAGCCCCGACTGGAGTCACATTTCTGGCCCATAGATAAGCAATATTGCATTTTACTAGTCACAATAATGCTCCCAAGTCGGGAGTGTAAATGCTCAGATATCACTAATTACATTTCTACCAGTAGAACCATTTTATTACTCTAGGTCAGAATTTGTACTAAGTAAGGAAATTTATGCTTCAGATATCTACAAATGTTTTACTTATTTTTCTATGGCCGTTTTTAACACGTTTGTATTTTTCTCTTAATCTAGATTTATCGTTACTCTCATCTAAAATGAACATTTCAGATATCTGGAATGTATTTCTTACTAATACAAATAATGTATGGCAAGCGTTTTGACATAGATTGGGTTTTGCGTCTGACCATCCATAATTAAGTTCCGAATATAAAATACATTTTACTGAAACAAAGAACCACACATTTTACGACTATCGGAATAGTAATTTAAGGAATCTAATATATTTTATTCTACCGATTGGGAAGAATAATAATTCAAGATATCTAAAACTACATTTTGCCTAGTCAAAACTCCTTTCAAGATATCTCAAATTACGACACCGGATTTGTCATTTAAAGCGTCACACGCTGATTTAACTTTTTCCTCCTTTGGATTAAACTGAGAGTGAGGAATTTTTTTAGGAATGATCCTCCTGGAAGCCCATTAAAAAGATCATTACACATTTTGACTAGTCAGAATGTCAATTTAAGATATCTTTTAATGGAAAAGCTGAATAATTCAAGTCTTTAATTCATTTAGAGATATCTTAAAAGGAATTTTGAATAGTCGAAATTACATTTCAAGATATCTTTAGATTTTTTTTGTCTAGTCATTATTTGCTTTTAAGATATCTGTAATTTAGATTTCACTAGTCAAAACTGCATATCTCCTATCGTAAAATATATTTAAGATATCATGAATTATGGTGGCATTTGATATATCTTTAATTAGAATTATCACTAGTCAAAACTAAAATTGAGATATCTTGAAATGATTTTATGACTGAGTAAATGAATTTAATAGTAGATATCTGAAATGTGTATTTCAGATAGTCAGTAGTGATTCTAGGTATCTTAAATTGACGTCTCCATACAATTCGTTAATGGTAAATCTGACGTCACTTCAAGTAGTCAGAATGTAATTAGAGATATTCTGCTGGATTTTTGATTACCATATTTTCACAACTACGAAACATAAATGTCTTTTTCCCTCCAAAAGTATGCGTGCCTATGGTGCAGTCGCTATGTATTGTACTGCGAGGCGTTGTCGAGACCACCATGAGAGTTAAAGGGGAAGTGTGGGCGTGGACTTTGTATAAAAGAATTGCTGTTATTCCGGGAGGTGCACATAAAGAGATTTTTCAGCTGGAGTGCGTTGGTAGGCAAATGAAAAGGGCTGAATGGATGAGAGATGATGAATGGATGGCCTGAGGGAAGTGTATGTAAGGAGACCAGGTATGTTTTTTCCTTTGCATACCGCCGCTGTTAATCTGTGACTCCATACATTGCCCATCTCGATGTGAAAAAAACATGGTGAAATGCGCTATTAGCACTGCTGTTATTCGGGGAGGTCTGACGAGGGCTGGCACTTCGACATCGGTGTGAACCCGTGGCCGTTCAAAGTAAGGCTGCAGAAGCTGGCGTGGGAGCGAATGGATGACCGGCGGAGGCCACAGTTTCACGAAAAGTGGAAGGCAGCGCCCGAGCAAGTTACGCCCGCGGTTTTGCCGGATGGATTGTAGATGCTTGGGTACAACTTTACGCTTAAAGCGGCATCATTTCGACAGAAAGCAGCCTGGCACGGACATTGACTCTGACAGCGAAAGAAGGGAAGTGGCATGCCTGATTTAAGCGCTGTGTTTTGAATTAAAGAAACAGAGAGGACGATGACTTCAAAGGGTTTGATTAATACTTTGTAACCGTACATGATAAAGCACAAACATACTCAGTTTGCTCGGCTCTGTTACCAATACGCGGTAGGTATTTTAGCGTAGTAGAGGACGCGTAATACCTGTATATAAAACCCCAGCCCTATAGTCGGTCGCTGGCAATATTGTGTGTTAAATACGGTGATGCACACATAACTGAGACTATCGCGCGCGTACTTTATGCGCCTTATGAATTCATTAATCGGTGGTCAAAATATAATTAGAGATATCTTAAATGGCTAAGCGTCTAGTCATAAAAATTTCAGATATCTTTAGCGGCAGTAACCGGGTATGTTTAAGCGACACTTATAAATAGCGTCACTTTTCCCTATTCATGTGTATTGGGCGTTACCTTCAGATATCCAAAATGACATTACTGCTATCTGAAATAAACATTCTGGATGTCTAAAATGAATTTCGAATCTCCGTAATCTGATTGTTACTACGGTCATAATTTTAATTTCAACTGCATTTTCAATCTGTATTTTGGATAGGCGTTATTAAAATGTAGATGTCCTGCATTTGCTTCTTTCAGTTTACAAAGGGTGGCAAACACTGTTGCATCCTAGCATAATTTGGAGCTGAAGAGGCATCTTTAAACCATCTTATTTGGAATATCTGAAATGCAACAGTGTTTGCCACCCTTTGTAAATGGAGATCTGATATTAGAGTTCATCCTTGTCAAAATTCATTTTTAGATAGGAAGAATGTTTATTTTAGATATCTTGGGGAATAAAAGCCCAATACATATGAATGGGAAACATGTGACATCATTTGTACTAGTAAGAATTACATTTCAGCTTTCTGAAATGTATATTTTAAGATAAGATATATATAGAGGTATATCTTATTTTAGATATCTGAAATGTTCATTTTGACTAGGAAGAAACACATTTGAGACATCTAAAACATATATTCAGTCAAGCTAACAAATGTCAAAAGGGCCCCTTAAAATTTGTAAAGATTTCTAGGTATTTGAAAGTTTATTCTTACTAGTACAATTATATTTTTGGCAGCCTGAAATGACATTTTTGCTGGCAAAAATGTAATTTAAGATATTTATATGTACATTTCTGGCTAGTAGGAATGTCGTTTTGACTAGGAAGAATCTTATTCTAGAGATCAGCAAATGGAACAATAGAGAGGACAGCCCTTCTAATAAATATCAAAATGGCCTGCCATAGGGCTGTCCCTCCCTGCTCCTCCCGGCTCCCCCCTCCCCTTGCAGAGCAAGAAACCAGACCTGTGCTACAGATGCAGACCGTGATACACACATATAAAAATAACTAAATCAAATCTGCCTGCTCTTAAATAGTATAATCAAATAAATTAGGCTTTAAGGGAGAAACCAGGGAAGCATTTAAGGCACATTTAATTTTTTTTTCATTCATTCAACACTGGGAGTATCACGATATGGCAGCCCCAGATAACCAGGTATATGACGCTCGCTCAACTGAAAATTTGGCATTGGGACGAGTCAAAAATAAGAGAGCCAGGCTGTTATCTTTGCACCAGCCCACCAGCTGCTCCACCTCCTCTCTGTAGTCCAGGTCATTGTCGTCTGATGAGACCCACCAGCATGGTGTCGTCTGCAAACTTCACGATGTGATTTGTGGTGAACCTGGGGATGCAGTCATGTGTCATCAGGGTGAACAGCAGGGGGCACAGGACGCAGCCCTGAGGGGAGCCTGTTCTTAGACTGATGACATCAAGAAGTTTTCTGTCCAACCAGGACTGGCTGAAGTCTATTGGTGAGGAAGTCTAGCAGCCAATAGCAGAGGGGTGTATTGAATCCCAGCTGTTCCAGTTTAGCCCATCAGATGCTGTGGGATGATGGTGTTGAAAGCTGAACTTAAGTCCAGGAACGGCATCCGCACGTGGGTGTTCTTCTCCTCCAGGTGTGCCAGCCTCAGGTGGAGAGCAGCAGAGATGGCGTCCTCAATGGAGCCGTTCCCTCGGTAGGCAAACTGGAACGGGCCGAGTGTTGGCAGCAGACTGGAGACGATGTGTTCTTTGACAAGCCTTTCAAAGCACTTCGTCATGATTGGAGTCATTGCGACAGGCCGGTAATCATTTAGTGAGTTGACCTGAGGCTTCTTTGAGACTGGAATAATGGTGGCAGACTTGAAGCATGCTGGGACTATGGATTGGTCCAGCTAGGTGTTAAAGATGTCTGAGAACACCAGCCAGCTGACCTCCACACTCCTTGTACACTTAACTTCACAGATCTCCCTCTGAGAATCACCTCTCACCATCTCAGCCAGCGTATTAACCGTCCCACTGCGTTTATTGCAATGTTTCTTTTTTTGTGTAATTCTCATATTTTTAATATAGATATATAACCTGAGGTTTGAGAGATGCTGCACGGATTCACCAAGTTGGACTTTTCTTTATTGCAGCACCACTTGGTTTTTTTCCCCCCCCATAACATCCCATAATATGTCCATCAGCACAGCAAAATCAGCACAACCCTACGCAGTCAAAGCTTCTCTATACGCTGTCAATGTGACACGGAAAAAATACAATTCGTGATTAAAAAGTGGTGCCCAACCAGTGTGACCAGGCCTTTGTAGTCCGTGTTCTAGATCAGCTGGTGGTTACAGCTGGAATGTATAGATGTTTCTGTGGCTTTTCAGGACTCCTTCACAGAAACTGGAAATATTCTGTGTTCAACTTTAAGAACTAAAAATGCTTTTAATATTCGCTCTGATGGAAACACATCCATTTTATTGCAGTGACATTGCATGTTGCAGTTTGTTTCAATTATCCCTGCACCTTTACACTGTGCAGAACTGCTTTGATTCCTGATGTTTCAGAGCCACACAGTCTTAATAGATCTCAAGATGCAACAAACATCAGAAAGCACAAAGTGATCATTGAAACCCAACTGAGATGTTATAGAGCCCCGAGAAATAAAAGGTTCAGAAGGATCGATGGCTTTATCATTTATCTATTGTCATCCTGGATGATATCTAAAAGCGTTCAGGCAACGATGGCTGCTGTTGTTTTCAGAAAAGTCTTAGTGGAGGATGGATTAAGTTTTACAAACTCACTTCCGCAGTGGTGTCAAAAGTAGACACATTTGTTACTTAAGTAGAAGATACTGCAGTTTAAAAGCACTGGTAAAAGTTGAAGTATCAACTTGACCTCTTTAATCAATAATAGTGAAAAAGTATGTGCTCCAAAAACTACTTAAAGTATAAAAGTATAAAGTAACCTTTAAAAAAAACAGCAAGTTGCTACTTTATGAATTGAAAGCTAAATTTTTAGACTATTACGAAAAATTCTTTGAGATAGGGCCAAGGATGAGGGAGGTCTTGTTGGTCTCTGTCTCCATATAGAGCTTTTAGTATTGTAAGAAAACCCACACTGCTTCCTAATAAATACATTATTGTATGATTTACAGGTGCTGGTCATAAAATTAGAATATCATGAAAAAGTAGATTG
>JAGKQL010000068.1:1279419-1309520 GCA_018398635.1 Cyprinodon brontotheroides | reverse complement strand
CAATCTACTTTTTCATGATATTCTAATTTTATGACCAGCACCTGTAAGTTCTGTTCTGTTTATGCCTCTTTCCTTGTAAGTATGAAAAGTCCCATGCTCCTGAATGCACCATAGCTATCTGACGCTCGTGAATGCATCACACTGGTCTGTGAATGCTGTGCTGTGTAGATGCGCGTTAGATTTTCCGCTTAAGTCAAAGCTGTACCCTGGACAAAATCTTTGGATTTAATGTTGTTCATAACACCCGGACTTTTATACCGTATTTTCACGACCATAAGGCGCACCGTACTAAAAGGCGCACTCTCAGTTATGTGTGCCATTTCTGTATTTAACACACACATAAGGCGCACCGGACTATAGGGCGCGTTTTTTATATACAGGTACATGTCCTCTACTACCTTTAAATACCTCTACTGCATATTTAAAAATACAGCGGGGGCAAAACTGAGTATGATTGTGCTTTATTCATGTATTTATTACAAAGTATTAATCAAACCTGGGAGCTGGCCGTGAGACAGACACATCGCAGATGACAGAGCGCTGTGATTACTCCTAAATTGACTTAAAATCCTGAAACCTGCCGACGAAATATGTTCGCTTTTATTACTGGTATCCTGGTGCCTGCAGTTTAAATTATTTAGATGAAAAACACCTGCCAGCCGCCGCGGTGAACCCGGAGGCTACCAGGCCTAGAGGCTGCTGATGAAGGGATTTCTACTGTCGGTGCACCGCTGGTATGTGGGGGTCTGAGCGCCTCCGACAGAAATAGTATAGGCAGGATGATAATCTGGATTAACTGACTGCAATTATTAAGTTTCCAGGTGGCCTTTCTCACTTAAAAACATATTAAAACTACTTTGTTCCCACTGATCACAGCAAATATAGCTGCAAGATTTAGATTATTTAGATGAAAAAACACCTGCCAGTCGCCGCGGTGAAACCGGAGGAGAGCCGGCCCAGAGGCTGCTGTTGAATTAAGTTTTCAGGTAGAAAAATAGAGCGGGAGCAAAACTGAGTATGATTGTGCTTTATTCATGTATTTATTACAAAGTATTAATCGAACCCATCAAAGTCATCATCCTCTGTTTCTGAATTAAACAGCTGCGCTAAATCAGACATTTCCCCTTCTTCGCTGTCAGAGTCACTTTCCGTGCCGCGCGGCTCCTCAGAAATAATGCCGGCTTTTGCGAAAGCTTGAACAACAGCGCCAGCAGACACAGTCCATCTACAATCCATCAGCAAACGGTGGCGTAACTTGCCCGGCGCTGCCTTCCACTTATCCTGAAACTGTGGTCTCTGTCTGTCATCCATCGCTCCCACGCCGCTCGCAGCCTTACTTTGAACGGCCGGTTCACACCGATGTCGAGCGGTTGAAGTTCCTTTGTCAGACCCCCCGGGATAACGGCGAGCACAGCGTTCATTTGATTCACTTTTTTTTCACATCGGCTGTGAGATGGGCACGCAGTCACAGATTAACAGCGATGGTGATGCGTGGAAAAAACCACCTGGTCTCCTCACATACACCTGCCTCAGCCACGCTTTCATCATCTCCTCATCCATCCAGCCTTTTTCATTTGCGTTAATATTATGTGTCATCAGAGCGCTGTGTCTGTCTCGCTGTCAGCTCCCAGATCAGTTTCTCTGATTGGTTGATGCGGCGCGTCCAGCAGCAAAACTTCAATTTTTCCATCTCGAGCAGCAGCAGCGCGTTGGCAGATGCTTAAACGCTCCAGCGCAGCGCCTGCTGCTCAAAACGCGCTGCGGGACCTTTTGCTGCACCTATACGCGCGTCAACCATTGACTTTGCATGTAAACACGCTGCTTCTGCTGCACCTGTTGGTCCAGTTCACACCGATGTCCAGCGGTTGAATAACACCAGCGAGCACAGCGTTAATTTGTTTCCCCATGTTTTTACATGGCGATGGTGATGAGTGGAAAAACACCTGGTCTCCTTACATTCAGCCACTCTTTTATCATCATCTCCTCAATGAGGTGGTCTCAAAAGTCGCGAAGTTACAAATACGTAATTACATGGCGACCGCCATTTTGGAGGGAAAAAAGACGTTTAAGTCGCCTTTATAGTGCGTTGAAAATGACTTTTGAAGTAAATGAATCTGCCAAATAACCACTTTTTTTTTTTTTCCCACAAGAGGAATATTAAAGCGTTTTTATATCATTAATATAACAACAAGTAGCTCCATTGGTCATATTTTAATCAGTTTTCCTCATTGATAGTCGCAGTTGTACAGAGCGAGGCGCGCTCCCGTGGCTGGGGATGCACTTTTCGGCATAACACATTAGCTTCTGGCCAATCCAGTTTAACCAATCCACAACAGTGGCAATAGGGATCAGACATAGCAACAAGATGATTATTAACTCATTAACTCAATCCAGCTTTAACTTACACGTATTTTCACGACCATAAAGCGCACCGGACTAAAAAGCGCGCACTCTCAAGTTATGTGTCCCATTTCTGTATTGAACACACACATAAGGCGCACGGACTATAGGGCGTGTTTTTATATACAGGTACATGTCCTCTACTAGCAATAAACTACCTCTACTCATTATTAAAATACAGCGAGGGCAAAACTGAGTATGCTTGTGCTTTATTCATGTATTTATTACAAAGTATTAATCAAACCTGGCAGCTGGCGGTGAGACAGACCCATACGCAGATGACACAGCTGTGGTCACTACTCTAAATTAGCTTAAAAATCCTGAAACCTGCTGACGGAATATGTTACGCTTTTTATTCCAGGTATCCTGGTGCCTGCAGCTAAAATTATTTAGATGAAAAACACCTGCCAGCAGCCTTCGGTGAACCCAGGCTGCCCAGCTACTGAGCTGCTGATGAAGAAGATTTCTGCTGTCCCAGGCGGCTGGTATGTGTGGGGTCTGGCGGCAAGGACAGAAATAGATAATCTGGATGAACTGACGGCAATTATTAGAGTTTTCAGGTGGACTTTCTCACTTAAAAGCATATTAAAACTACTTTATTCCCACTGATCCCAGCAAATATAGCTGCAAGATTTAAATTATTTAGATGAAAAACACCTGCTTAAAACCACCGCTGATGAAGAGAGACCCGGCCCAGAGGCTACTGTTGAATTAAGTTTTCAGGGAGAAAAATAGAAGCGGGAACAAAACTGAGTATGATTGTGCTTTATTCATGTATTTATTACAAGTATTAATCAAACCCATCAAGTCATCATCCTCTGTTTCTGAATAAAACAGCTGGCAGCTAAATCAGACATGCCAGTTTCCCCTTCTTAGCTGTCAGAGTCACTTTCCGATTAAGATTTGTACTTTCACTCAAATAATACTTTTGACTTTTCGCGAAAGAACAACAGAGCCAGCAGACACTTTAGTCCAAGCATCTACAATCCATCCGCAAACTGTGGCGTGTAACGCGGCGCTGCCTTCCACTTATCCTGAAACTGTGGTCTCCGTCGGTCATCCATGCGGCTCTGCGCATTTCATAACCTTGCGCCCGAGCGGCGCACTTCACACCGATGTCGGCGATTGGAAGTTCCTTTGTCAGACCCCAGGATAACGGCGGCCTGGCGTTCATTTGATTCACCTTTTCACATGGGCGCGAGATGGAGCGCATAGCGTGGTGATCGTGGAAAAACCACTAGTCTTCTCACGCTTACACCTGCCTCAGCCGCATCCATCCAGCCTTTTCCATTTCGTTAATATCATATGTCATCAGGCTGTCTGTCTCGCTGTCAGCTCCCAGATCAACTTCTCTGATTGGTTGTCTTGGCGGCGTCCAGCAGTAAAACTTCAATTTTTCCATCTCGAGCAGCAGGCGTTGGCTTCCAGATGCTTAAGCAGCTCCCGGCGTGCTGCAAAATGCTGCAGGACGCTTTTGCTGCACCTATATCTTGGCGTCAACCATTGACTTTGCGTAAACCGCGCTGCTTCTGCTGCACCTGCTGGGTCGGTTCACACCGATGTCGAGCGTTATTTGTTTCGCCATGTTTTTCACATCAGCTGAGAGATGCAGCTGTGAGATGGGCACGCATGCGGGAGTTACATATTAACAGCGATGGTGAGGGGTGGAAAAAACACCTGGTCTCCCTCCTTACATTCAGCCACTCTTTCATCATCTCCTCAATGAGGTGGTCTCGAAAGTCGCAGTAACAACACACAAAGCACGCACCACTAAGAGCGCCCACCGCATTATGGAGGAAAAAAAAAGACGTTTAAGTCGCCTTATAGTCGTGAAAGAATCTTGGTATCCAGAATCTGTGAACGGCACATATACACTACATATTCCAAAAGTTTGGGCTCCATTGAAATGCGTATTAGCGTTTTGAAGGAAAAGCACTTTACTTTTCAAAGAAGATAACTTTTAAACTAGTCTTAACTTTTGTAAAGAAAATACACTCTATACATTGCTAATGTGGTAAATGACTATTCTAGCTGCAAATGTCTGGTTTTTGGTGCAATATCTACATAGGTGTATAGAGGCCCATTTCCAACAACTATTCACTCCAGTGTTCTAATGGTACAATGTGTTTGCTCTTTGGCCCAGAAGGCTAATTGATGATTAGAAACCCTTGTGCAATCATGTTCACACATCTGAAACAGTTTAGCTCGTTACAAGGGTACAAAAATGAGCTTCCCTTTGAGCAGATTGAGTTTCTGGAGCATCACGTTTGTGGGGTCAATTAAACACTCAAAATGGCCAGAAAAGAGAACTTTCATCTGAAACTCGACAGTCTATTCTTGTTCTAGAAATGAAGGCTATTTCATGTGAGAAATTGCTAACAAATTGAAGATTTCCTACAACAGTGTGTACTACTCCCCTTCAGAGGACAGCACAAACAGTTTTCCTAACCCAGTGGTTCCCAAAGATTTTCTTCTTTGGGTACTTTGGAGTGCAATAGCCATTTCCCCCCAAAAAATAAAAATAAAAATCAACAGGGCACACACAGCGTTCAACCAGATATAATAAACCTATACACATATTTTTTGTTTTCAAACTCCACTGAAGTTTATTTCACACTTCAGGTTGCAACAAAACAAACTACACACCATCTTTACAGTGGAACACTTTTTGTGTAACTGTATTTTTTTCATAGTTCTATACTGTAGATTAGAAGAGAATTCTTAGTTGTCAGTGTGCCTTTAAACATATTTCTTTTTTTTTTATTATTTGTAACAATATTTAACTTTTCTTATAATCTATACATTAAAAAAAGCCTCTGTGCAAAATGTAAGAGTGAAAACATTTGAACAGCTATTCTGAGGAGTTTTTCTCTTTGTAATTTTAATCCTCCCATCTAGTGTCGTTGGCTGTAGTGAGCCTGCTCTGTTGTTGCAGATCTTCTCAAATCTGGGTTGCGAGTGTCATAATCTCTACCATTAAGTGCTCCAGTCAAAGGCAAGCCCTTTTTCTTCATTCATTCATCCATACCGCATTACAGCCCCCTGCAATGGCATTAGCCCCCCCACTTTAAGGAAACTACTGCTCTTAACCAGAGTAGAAAAAAGAAGTGAGAGGCCACGTTACACAACTGAGCAAGAAGATATGTACATTAGTCTCTAGTTTGAGAAACAGGCGCCTCCACAGGTCCCCAACTTGCATCTTCATTAAATAGTACCTGCAGTGGCCTACGTAAGTACAGTGCTCCTTCCTTAAAAAAATAAGGACATTTCAATGTGACCCCAAACTTTTGAACGGACCGTGACTGAGTGAATGTGCTTTCTTCGTCCTCTGGCATGGGAGCTGCCTTTGGAGCCTCGCCTCGCCTGGCTGTGTGTTTCCTGGTCTGAGGCCTTCTTTTACAGCTGCTTTTTGTATCTCTGCTTCTGTCTCCTTGAACCCCAGTGAAGCCTCAGCAGATGGCGGCTCACACTGAGCCTGGTTCTGCTGGAGGCTTCTTCCTCCTGTTAAAAGGGAGTTTTTCTTCTCACTGTCGCTACAAGCATGCTTAGTGTGTGGGGTTGATTGTATTTGGAGTCAATGAGTCAATGCAATCAACTGGTTTTCCTTAGATAGAAAACTTTGTATCAATTTGACTGTATGGATCTGGTTGAACTGTAAAGTGCCTTGAGATGACATGTGTTGTGAATTTGGGCGCCATATAAATAAACTGAATTGAATGAATTTGTAGTGTAAATGGCGGTTCAGGTAGCTGTGACCAATCCCTAACCATGAAGCGCAGAAGGAAGAGCTCAATGTTTCTCGCTTTGAGGAACAGAAACTCATCAGAAATGGGAAGAGAAAAAAAAGGCTAAATGAAAAGTCAAGCACAATTAACAAAAATTAACCCGGTTAGTTGCATTTTTATTAATGTTTGGGATCCAGTGAAGCTGGAAGCTGATGCCACGAGTGCTTCGTATTAATTCAAGAAGTGGTTTGTCTGAGTAAAATTATCATGATTTTTTTAGCTGTATCAGAACTTAGTGTGACAAATTGTAAAAATACCTGATTTTTAAAATGGTAAAAGTCCCCAAATTAAGCCCCAAATGTACAGAAATACCTTAATGTATCTACTTAAATGAAACTTCATAGCATTTCTGTTTCACTTTTTTTACAGACTTATTACTCTACATGATCAACGTTCTATTTCACAGTACAATTACAGCCTTCTATTTAGTGTTTTTTCTTCCTGGTGGTTTACCATTAATCTGTCATTGATGCTGCTTTTGGGTAACATTTCCCTTTCTCAATTATATCGTTACAGCAAACAAGAAACAAACAAATGGAGGAAATCATATTCATTATGCAAAACACTTGGTAGTGGTCGCAAGTTACCCAAGATAAAATTATTTAAGGTCACTCAAATATTAAGCTAACAGTTAGCTATATAAACCAAGCTAGCATGATATTTTAACACTTTAAATGAAAGTTAAAACATCAATAATTAAATTATTTGGAAAACTAAGGTTGGGTTTGTGTACTGGGAAAAATAAAGAAAAACATGTTTAAAGATAAAAGTGAAGGTTCAACCCTATAGCTGTAATGTCAAAGCTGCAGTGAATGCTGGGAGATGTAGTTCCAGACTGTTTATATGTAGTTAGATAAACACAAGGTTTATTAAAGTGAGATATCCTTTCTTAACCTACAATACCAAGTCTTTCTGCTGTGTTTGTCTTTCCAGACCGCCTTCAGGATTATGGTGGAAAAGAGGAGGATTTCTCTGACCAGCAGCTCTATGAGCAGGAAAAGAATTCCAGTTTGGACGCAGAGGAACCAGAACCTCTGCAGATAAAAGAAGAGCAAATAGAGCCAAAACATCCCTGGACAAAAGAGGAAACCATGGAGGTCCTCATTAGTGAGCAGGAAGAGCAGCTTGTTCTGCAGCAGGAGACTCGAGATACAGCAGAGAAGCCTTCCCCATGTTTGACATGTGGAGAAAACTGTTTAAAAAA
This sequence comes from Cyprinodon brontotheroides, assembly GCA_018398635.1. Taxonomy (NCBI): domain Eukaryota; kingdom Metazoa; phylum Chordata; class Actinopteri; order Cyprinodontiformes; family Cyprinodontidae; genus Cyprinodon; species Cyprinodon brontotheroides. The sequence goes on along the minus strand of JAGKQL010000068.1, from coordinate 1,302,131 downwards.
AGAATATTTTATAGTTCACAGTCACGCAGGTCAGAAGATTTATGAATGTCTACCTTGTGGAAAAATGTTCACAAGGAAATCTAATCTTGATAGTCACATCAGAATTCACACTGGTGAGAAACCTTGTTCCTGCACGATTTGTGGCAAAGGTTTTACTCAAAAACATCATTTGACTAACCACATCAGAACACACACAGGTGAGAAGCCTTTTAAATGTCTGTCCTGTGGAAAAAGCTTCACTCAGAAATCTCATTTTGATAGTCACATCAGAATTCACACAGGTGAGAAGCCATGTTCCTGCATGATTTGTGGCAAAAGTTTTACTCAAAAACAACATTTGACTACTCACATCAGAACACACACAGGTGAGAAGCCTTTTGAATGTCTGCTCTGTGGAAAAAGCTTCAGTAAGAAATCAATTTTTAATGGACACATGAGAATTCACACAGGTGAGAAGCCTTTTTCCTGCATGATTTGTGGCATAAATTTTACTCTAAAAAAAAATTGGACTATTCACATTAGAACTCACACAGGTGAGAAGCCATATTCCTGTACCATTTGTAACGAGAAGTTTACTGAAAACAGTGGTTTGACTAGACACATGAGAATTCACACAGGTGAGAGGCCTTTTTCCTGCACGATTTGTGGCAAAAGTTTTACTCTAAAAAGTAATTTGACTAAACACATGAGAATTCACACAGGTGAGAAGCCTTTTAAATGTCTATCCTGTGGAAAAAGTTTCACTCAGAAATATAATATTGATAATCACATGAGAATTCACACAGGTGAGAAACCTTATTCCTGCACGATTTGTGACAAAAGTTTTGCTCTAAAGGGTAGTTTGACTGGACACATGAGAATTCACACAGGTGAGAAACCTTATTCCTGCACGATTTGTGACAAAAGAAGTTTTAATGTAAAAAGTAATTTGACTACACACATGAGGAATTCACACAGGTGATAAGCTGTTGCTCCTGAAAAGATTTGTGACAAAGGTTTTGATTGAGAAAGATAATTTTTAGTATACAGATGACATTTATTCATGCATGATGTGGAGATGACTTAAATAAAAAAAATACTTTTGTTCACACATAAGGTGCAGCAATTCAATGCAACAGAATTTAACAGTAGACGCGTTTTGCATGTTTGACTGGTGATAGTCGATATAGAAACTCCTTTACTACATTACATGAGAAACTCAAAGGTTGATGGCCTATTTTGAGCAAATTTTTGAAAAAGACAATTAAAAGCTCTGTTTAGAAGAAACTAGAGCAGATAAGGTGCTATAAAGGTTAAATATATATTAAACCTGGTAAATATTCAGGTCCTGGGCGAATATGTGGATGTGAAAATTTTGAAGTCAATTATTTTGGGGCTGAGAAAATTAGATTTAAAGGGCCAAAAAAAGGAATGTTTCCCTAACAAAAAATAAAATAAAATATGTTTACAATGTCTTACTTTTCTGTAATGAAGGGAATAAAAGTACAACAACATCTTGGTTACAGGTGAAGTAAGTTTGTTGTCCATAAACAAGCAACAGAAATTATAGATGTTTAAATTGAAAAAAATTCCAGGCAGACACCTACTGAGCCATTTTGGGCATGGTTTGGGACACCTTTTCTGAATGAATTTATTCAGAACAAAATAATTGAAAATGAGTAAGTTTTTATTTTGGGACTAAGAAACTTTTAGCTGAATGATAAACTATTGGCTGAATATATTCCAGTAGGACTTTACTCTAAAATATCCTCAGATGAAAATAAAAGCAAAGCTAGGACACAGATTTAATGCTTCCTCAGTTTTGCTGGATGTTTTTGGAGGATTTTCTAAGAGATCAGCTGCAAAATGTGTTGTTGAATTCAGGCCCACCAAAACTCCAACTGTTTTTGGCTCCAGTGTTAGAGCTATGGTCAATAGATATTAGAATGAAGTAGATCATCTATAGAGAGGGCCCAGATGAAGATTTGGGACATATAAGAGCGTGTGTGTCAATCTCAGAGTTAGTCAGCTACAAGCTCATTAATGTTGCAAAAGTAGCTCCCACCACATTGAAAGGGAGTGCTGGGATTATGGGGTTAAACAACGGACATCAAAAAGAACTCAGTTTAGAGGCTGGAGTCTGTAGTTCCGGTAAATTGGTCCTAAAATGATGAAACATGTTTGTTTAAAAGATAAACAGGACTGATGATGTTTGCTGTTATTTTTACTGATCATTTTGAACCTGCTTTAACTTGGTAAAAGTTTTTCCTTCTTTTGTAATAATAAAGGCTGTGAAGAAATCTGACTCTCTAGAAGTGTAAAGTTTCTGCTTTTTAAAGATTTTTATAATTTTCCTTTGAACTACCTCTAATAGTTTTGTTCTTGATTCTGTAGATGTTCTATTTACCTGCTATGACTGAAAAGTAACTATCACCTATTTTGTACAACAACTCATTTTATGGATTATATTCTGCTGTGGATGTTTTTAATTATTGTAATCGCTTCTAAATGTATGAACGAGCAGAAATAAAAACCTTGTGGATTGTAAAAATGTGTTTCTTTATATGGTTTCATATTAATTACAATCTTTTTCCATGTTTTCTCTGATATTTCCAGCCAAACTAATGCTAAAATAAATAGTTTAATGTCATTCACCTTCTGTCTTCTCCAGTCTTTCCTGTTGCTCCTCCGTCAGCATTAATCTTTTTGCTTTTAGAGCCTGAGTTCAAATCTGGCCATTGGATAAATCCTCCTTTGCTTGTTGGAGAACTTAGATTAGAAATAATGTAGGTACGTATTCTGACCCAGTTGGTTTGGCACCTGATAAAACAAGTGTTTCAGTTGCTATAACTGTGTGTGTCCAGAGCCAGCTTTGCTACAACCAGGCAACTAAAGGAATGAAGGATCTAACTATGGCTATGTTCACAATGCAGCCTGAAGGGAACCAAATCTGATGTTTGTATTTACTAAAAATCATTCCAAAATGCTGAAACCAAAGTGCAGCTTCACAGATGAACTCCAGAAAACCTTTGGAGTCCAGTGGGAGGCTGGAGTGCACCGTGTGAAAAGCTGAATCATTAGTTTCCCCAGTGTCTAATAAAGGTGATGGAGAAGTCTACAAAGCTCACATGGACACTGAAAAACCTGAAGAAGTTCTGCAGAGGGTGAGAGTTATTCTGAAAAGCTGACAGTACTTTGTTAGACCTGGGAACATTTGCTGAAGCTGTATTTTCTAATACAGAAGAGGTCATATTTAGAACTTTATTTGATTTTATTTATGTATTTTAATAGAGAGCTTTAATTTTGTTTCTGGTTGTTACAGATTTCGTTTTACTACAAATGTTCTTTTTGTACCATTTATGTATAATAAAGCTGTTCATTAACCTTTGAGAATCCTGTCTAAATACGTCTGGAGGCAAAGTGTCCTCTTTATGGAAATCTAAATATGTTCACCCTAATATTTATATACCTATTCTAAAACAATTAGTTCTGTTGTAGTTCCCATTTTGAAGCCAACTGATGTTTGCAGGAGCTGTTTTGAACTAGACTACAGAGGGACGGCAGCAGTTTATGGATCATGTTACTTCATGTTTTTGAACTTTATTAGGGAGATTCACTGAACCTCATTTTTAGGCACAAGACACAACAATTTGGAGATAAAGGCTCTTTATCTAAATACAAATAATCCAGTACACTGTATGATTGCTTAAATAATTCTCGAAACTTCTAAAACTGGAGTGTCACAGTTTGCTATCTTTTCTGGGGCCACATCTAACAGCTGAATCCATTTCTGACCACAGTCTGCAAAACAACCGTCCCTCAATGGGTTCAAATACCTTTAATGGACACAAATACCATCTGACTGCAATTGATTCCTGATTATTTGATGTTTTTGGAAACAATTTTCCTGTGATGGACTGGCGACCTGTCCAGGGTGTACCCCGCCTCTCGCCCATTGACTGCTGGAGATAGGCACCCGCACCCCTCGCGACCACACTCGGGACAAGCGTGTAAGAAAATGGCTGGATGGATGGATGGAAACAATTTTCCTGAAAAGCACCTGCACAGCACTTTTAGTTAGTGTCTGTTTTTTTGTATCTTTTGGATGATCTTCCCCAACCTGATTCCTGCTGGGCATCTGAGATCTCAGAGGAGCAAATTTCCTTAGATTTTATGCCAGCACGGTGGATTCTTTCTGATGAGCTTTTCTCACTTTCTGAGACTTCTACCTCATCTGATGGTGCCGATAAAACCTTTGCACATCATTTAAGATTTTGGATGAAACATTTCCATTTGGGTTTGGAACCCGTCATCTTTTCTTTTTTAGCTACTTTCTCCTTATCAAAGATTGTAAAAAATATCCCCCTGCTCATACATGTCATCTCTTTCATTATTATTTGTCTCATCTATTAATGTTGTTGCTAAATCTGCTTAATTTCAAAGTCAGACAAATGACTTGGATGCTCTTTCTGTTAGTCAGGGCCATCTTCTCCTGATTCCTGCTGGGTTTTCAAATCTTGAGGGATGAAATCTCCTGTTTTTCCTAGCACAATTTGTGACAAAAGTTTTACTGAAAAACATAATTAGACTATCAGAACTCACACAGGTGAGAAGCACGCCAGTAACAGGAAGCTTTTCTGTTGAGTTTTTGTCTCAGACTTCAGGTGCATTTGATGAAGATGATGCTGAAACCTTTGCACAACATTTACCTCAAAAGAGGTTTTATAGAAAAGTGTTCGTCTGCAGCAAGTGTGAAAATCAACCTGCAGATTTAAGAGCAGGATATTCTTCCCCTGTAATTCATCTATCAGTCCAAAATATAACCTTTTTTGACCATTTAATGATTCACCATCTAGTTAATTCGCTAATTTCATGTATTTTATAACTAAATTAAATAACCACTAACAACTTCTTATTTGTGATTATGTGTTTTATTGCAAATACTGCAGTAAGTTTACTTTAATGTGTACCAGCCTCCAAGCAGAAACTCCAGCTACTAAATGTAACTTACCTGCTTTCTTTGAGCCAGTTTTCATCACAGCTGCATCTTTCTCCTCCCCCCTCTCTCGTTTCCCATTTTCAGCTCATGAGACCTTCACTCTGTGTGAGTCCATCTTTAGCGCCTCTGCTCCTCCATGTAAACACTCGCTCCAGCTCAAAACAGCTCGAGGGAATGGAGCATCTGGAGGCAGTGAGAGGATGGAGGAAAGAGGTGTGTATGTAGTGGTTGGGGACGCTAATCTGCAACGTGCCTCTGCTATCGACTGCTATCATTTACACATGCACAAAAATACATACTTGTTTTATTTTTTCTTCTTTTAACTCATTATGCCCCTAGTGTTCAGTTTCTATGTTCTGTTCATCCTGTGGGTGTTCTCTGATAAATATTCTCTAGCATCACAGTGGGTTTTCACTTTGTGTTGCAGTCATCTCTTAGTTTTCATTGAACATGTATACTTAAAATTAGCCATATATATATATATAAGTTGTTTTCTTCACATCCCTCATTGTTGTCATGCCAATAACAACCATAATATTTGTTGTTTCTAGAGGAAGCTGACAATATGCCTGCTATGGGTTTGTCTTATTTTACTGTTTTCTACCTTCTCCAATATCTGTTTTATTATTTTTTATTAGGATACTCTGCTGCAAGACACCATAGATGCAACAAGGTGGTGTGATACTGCAACATTAAAGGGGAAACTTTTCCCTCCTCAGGTCATCTCCACTCTTCTATGACTAATAGAAGATTGCAGAAGAGCAGTGGAGATCTTCACTCTGATCACCTGGATCCGGATGAGGATCCAGGTTATCCTTTTTACCTTACATCAGAATTATGAGGGACTTTTTTGCCAAGAAATGGACAATATTGAAATGCAGATCTATTCTGTGTGTTCCCTGCCTTTGTTGTAGCCTGCTCTCCAGACCTGGTGTTCCTCTGTTCCCCTCTAGGTTTGCATTTGTGTACCGTTCCTGTACGGTACCAATTCCTGACATGTACTTGGTTCTTAAGATATAGAATGTCTCTGGTACAACCAGATACAATAGGTTTCTATAGAGAGAGATGTATTATATTGTGTCTGTTCTGGGGGAAAGCAATAAAAAGATTAGTTGTTAATATATACCTATATGTATATATATATATATATATATATATATATATATATAGGTATATATATATATATATATATATATATATATATAAGGTATATATATATTAGGGATGCAATAATATTGGGATTTTGGCTTCGATATCCGATATTTTAAAACCTCATATAGCCGATAACCAATACCGATGTTAAAGCTGGACAAAAAAAATAAGTAGTCATTGAAAATAGCAGTTTTGTTATCCATTTCTGACACTTTGAAAAATAATATACTCAAATATATTTTCATATGCTGATATCAAATTGATTTTTAAAAGCTGCTATCGATCTATTTTACTTTTTAAAATCTCGCGGAAATTTCATCGCTCTGTTACAAACTTTCATGATATTTTGCAAATTCTTGTGAGATTTTGTTAGTAAAATAGATTGATACCGCGTCAATATATAACCATATAAAAAATACGGCAAAATTTCGTGGATTTTCGGTGGATTTCGTGAGTAGCATACATGATGACATATAGCAATATTTCATTAGTAAAAGAGATTGATATGGTGCATATGAAGATATTGCAGATATTTTAAATGTATCAATATTTTTCCTCGTCTGCCTAGTGTAGTTTTAAGTGTAAAAAAGAAGTTTTTTGAGGAAGAAGAAGAAGTAGTATTCTATATATATTTTTTAGACTTTTAGAAACTCAGAAGCTGATCAAATATCGGGTTAAATATCGGTAGGGTGGCCGATGTCCGATATTCAGTTTTAAGGCCTACATACAGGCTCTATACTGATAGGGGCGATTATATCGTGCATCCCTATAAGTATATATATGTGTATATATATATATATATATATATATATATATATATATATATGGTATATATATATATATATATATATATATGTGTGATTTATTATCACATTCATTGGATTCAAAAATAAATACTTTTCTTAGGAATTTCCAAAAGCCTAAATGACAAATGGCAGCTCTATTTTACTTGTTAGAATAAGGATAAAATGAGCAATGACTACACTATAGATCACTGTAGTGCCTCCAAACTTGTAGGATACATAGATAACCTCATCTGGATCATACTACAACTCTTACTTTGGGAAGATAGGCTTAAACTTCATTTTTGGAGATTTTGTCTTTGTTTTTATAAGCATATAATAGCCAATAATTACACTATAGATCATTGTAGTGCCTCCAAACCTGTAGCACACACAGATAACCTCATCTAGTTCACACTACAGCTGTTACTTTGGGAAAAATGTGCTTAACTCTATATTTTTTTTTTTAGATTTTTCATTGTTATTATAGGAATATAAAAAGCCAATAATTACTTATGACTTAGACAGATTTATTTAGTCTTTTTGTATACACAAGTGTAAACAAAGAGAAATTTCATTTAGAACAGCTCTAGAAAATTTCATATTTTAAAGTGTAGCTTTGAAAACAGTAATAAATACATAAAAAGTAGTTATATAAACATATGATAGTATATTTACAGTTCTAACATTCTTTTTTTCTTACTTTGGGAAGATAGGCCAAACTGTATTTTTGGAGATTTTTTCTTTGTTATTATAAGCATATAATAGCCAATAATTACACTATAGATCATTGTAGTGGCACGAAACTTGTAGCACACATAGATAATCTCATCTAGTTCATACTACAACACTTACTTTGGGAATATGTGATAAACTCTATTTTTATAGATGTTTGCATTGTTATTATAAATAGGCCAGGTGTGCAATCTCTGCAACAGGAACCACAGCACTGAGCGTTGTGTGCACTGCACAAAGTATACCTGTCGCAAATGCAGGAAAGACTCACCTTGGGTTTGTAAAAACTGCTAAATGGGACAATTGTAGCTTCATATGTAGAGCTGTTCTTTGGTGTGAAATAAATGTTACTGCTATACTGAAATACTGTTTGTCATTCTCTAAGCTGAAATGTTGAATGACGTGTGAAATGGCAAGACAAGACAAAAATACAATTATTCTCTAAGTTGTTCTTTCTTTCACATAGTGAGCTTTTGCAATATAAATGAGTCTGTTGGTGAATGGACAATATAAATAGGCTCTGCCCTTGCCTTGTTGGAAAAGCATGGTTATTATGTTATATATTATGTTCTCAGCTCAGGAACTAGGACCCCTATGGATATCTGGTTGTCAATAGGTTTGCCTAAAGAAAAGATTTGGATATAACTTATCAAGTTATTGCTGCAAAAAGGTCTGATGTTGCAGGAGAAGGTAATGAAAAGTGCTTGGAGCATGCTCTTGTTCTGATGCCAGTTTGTTTCAGGCTTATCCAGTCTCTTGTAGAAGAGCTGGTCATATCACAGGTTATTTGCATTACAACAAAGACACTTTGCAAGGAAGAGTGAATACACAAACTTGAAGAGGGGAGGAGGGCTTGCAGGAGAAACTGAGGCCCGTCCCGCGAAGCCAAAAACGAACACCGCAAACGCGCATTATTTTCCAGAACGCTTTGTCGGTAAAGGCGGAGACGTAAAATAAATGTGATGCGCCCACATGCATGCATGCAAAACGCTGCAAAATGTATGCCAGGCCTGTAAGTGGCGCTGTGGTGCCAAAGCAAAAATATAAGCGAAAACAGGCAGTAAGCAATGTTGGGCATCGCGGAGTAATATTTACAAAACCAAAAACCCGGAAAATGGCCCTGTCCATTTTCGCGGGTTCAGTCAAATTCAAATGCTGAACTACGCCGTTGATATTGCTCTGTTCTTCCTGGAGATATTCCGGTGAAGAAGAAGATTCTGTTGTAAGCCCCGACAGCAGGGTGAGTAGCATGAACAGCAACCATTCAACACAGTATCGCCTACCATTGTTGTTGTGATACTGTGTCGCGCGATGCGTGTTTAGAGGCTACCGGCATAACGCATGCTTGTAAGAAAAAATGCGTTAGAGTTAAAGATGGAAAACGCTGAAAACGGCGCTTCTCAAAAATCTTCCCCACTCTGAAGGCTGAATAAAAAAAAGATTGTTTACAGACCTCCAAACGCCGGCTTCGTATGGATGAGAGGCTGGTTTGGTGAAAAATGTGTGCATTTAGGCCAGGGTTTGACTTCATGTGGATGGGCCCTCGCAGCTTAAAAAACCGTCCCTTGACCCAGATGACTTGGTCAATTATAGACCTGCATCCAGTTTTCCTTTCTTATCTAAAAATTCTTTCAGAAAGTAATTGCCAAACAAGTGTGCGATCACTTACACCATAATGAACTTTTTGAAGAGTTTCAGTCTGGCATTAGAGCTCATCATAGCACTGAAACAGCTCTTGGCGAAGGTTGCTAATTATATTCTCATGGTCTCAGATAATGGACTTATATCTGTGCTCGTCCCTGTTGGATCTCAGTGCTGCATTTGATACAGTTGACCATAATATTCTTTTAGAAAGACTTGAATATTTTGTTGGAATTATAGGAACAGCACTAGACTGGCTTGAATCTTATCTGATAGATTTCAGTTTGTTCATGTTAATGACAAATCTTCCTCATGCTCAAAGGTTACCTGTGGAGTACCACAGGGATCAGTGCTAGGACCAATTCTCTGTACTATATACACTGTGCAGAATTATTAAGCAAGTTGTATTTTTGAGGATTATTTTTATTATTGGGCCACAATTGTGTTCTCAGTCCCCCCAAAAGAGTCCTTCATATCAAAGTTTCATATTTTTGGAAGTTGATGTGTTCTTTTTTAGATTTGGCCATTTTATGAGGATGTCTGTGTGCAGGTAAATATTACTGAGTAGAATTATAAGACAACGTGAATAAAAAAACAAATATATACCCATCTCACTTGTTTATTTTCAACAGGTAAACCAATATAATAACTCAAAATTCAGAAATAAACATTTGCGACATTCAAAAACAAAAAAAATTAGTGACATATAGCCACCTTTCTTCGCCATGACACTCTAAAGCCTTCCATCCATAGATTCTGTCAGTGTCTTGATCTGTTTGCGATCCACATTGCGTGCAGCAGCCACCACAGTCTCCCAGACACTGTTCAGAGAGGTGTACTGTTTTCCTCCCTGTAGATCTCACATTTCATGAAGGACCAAAGGTTCTCCATGGGGTTCAGATCAGGTGAAACAGGGGGCCATGTCGGTATTTTTTCTCCTTTTAGACTTTTTCTGGCCAGCCATGCTGTGGTGTATTTTGATGCGTGTGACGGATCATTGTCCTGCATGAATATCATGTTTTTCTGGAATGATGGCGACTTCTTATTGTACCACTGTTTGAAGAAGGTGTCTTCCAGAAACTGGCAGTGGGTCTGGGAGTTGATCTTGACTCCATCATCAACCCGAAAAGGTCCCACAAGCTCATCTTTGATGATACCAGCCCATACCAGTACCCCACCTCCACCTTGCTGGCGTCTGAGTCGATAAGGAACTTGCTGCCCTTTACTGATCCAGCCTGGTGCCCATCCATCCATCTGGCCCATCAAGACTCACTCTCATTTCATCAGACCAAAACACCTTGGAGAAATCAGTCTTCAGATATTTCTTGGCCCAATCTTGATGTTTTGTCTTGTGTGTCTTGATCAAAGGTGGCCTTTTTTCAGCTTTCCTTACCTTGGCCAGGTCCCTGAGTATTGAGCACCTTGTGCTTCTCAGCACTCCAGACATGTTGCAGCTCTGAAATATGGCACAACTGGTGGCTAATGGCTTCCTGGCAGCTTCACGCTTTATCATTCTCATTTCATGCAGATTTAGTTTGGGTTTTGTTTTTCAAGACGCTTCTTGCTCCCCTGTTGGCTATTTTTCTCATGAACCGCATGATTGAGCGATGATCCCGCTTCAAAAGCGTGGTAATTTCCAAACTGCTGCACCCCTCTGAAAGACATCTGACAATTTTTGACTTTTCAGAGTCTGTCAAATCTCTTTTCTGACCCATTTAAGCCAAAGGAAGTTGTCACAATAATTAAGCACACTTTATATAGGGTGTTGTCATTAGGCCACTACCCTTCTCATTAGAGAGATGCACACCACCTGATTAACTTAATTGGTAGTTGGCTTTCAAGCCTATACAGCTTGGAGTAGGACAAAATGTATGAACAGGATGATGTGGTCAAAATAATTATTTTGCCCAATAATTCTGCACACAGTACATATGCTCCCAATCGGTAGAGTTATTAGACAGCATGGGATTAATTTCCACTGTTATGCTGATGATACTCAGCTATATCTGTCTATAAATCCAGATAAAAGCTAACCCATTACATAGATTACAGGGCATGTTTTGAAAACCTGGATGACTAGTCCGTCACTTCATTAGGATGGGATTAAACTGATTTCAGATAATAAAATAAAAAATCTTGATTAAGTTTCTGGAATCTCCTTCTTTCATCTGAGGAATATTGCAAAAATTAGAAATATCCCCCGTCCAGGGGTGATGCTGAGAAACTAGTCCATGCATTTGTTACTCAAGGCTGGACTATTGTAATTCTTTACTATCAAGAAGTCCACGGGTGGTGGGCTCTCATCAGAGACGCACAAATCTACCTGGACTACGGAGAGGAGGTGGAGCAGCTGGTGGACTGGTGCAAAGATAACAGCCTGATCCTGAACGTGTGAGAAGATGTAAGGAGATCATCTTGGACTTCCCAGGAAGAACCACGCTCCATTGGTCATCAACAGCTCAGCTGTAGAGGTGGTCAGCAGCACCAAATTCCTGGGGGTGCATATCACAGATCACAGACCTCACCTGGAATGTAAACACCACCTCAGTGGTCAAAAGGGCACAAAAGCGCATGTTCTTCCTGCAGAGGATGAGGAAAGCCCACCTGCCCCCATCCATCCTCACCACCTTCTACAGAAGCACCTTAGAGAGTGTTCTGACCAGCTGTCTCACTGTGTGGTGTGGAGGCTGCAGCACCTCAGAGTGGAAGAAAGTAAGGAGAGTGGTGAGAACAGCAGAGAGGAACATGGGGGCTCCTCTTCGCACCATTAAAGACATTTCATCCCCGCTCTGCATTATATTTTATCATTATATATATATATATATATTTCAGAAACTGAAATGTTAGAATTGTAAATTTACAGTCATATTACTGTTTTTTTTAAATATTTTTTTTATATTTTTCAAGGCTGCACTTAAAAAAATAAATACATTGTCCCTGAGAGCTGTTCTAAATGAAATTTATTTTTGTTTTACACAAAATAACACAAATGCAGCACTAAGATCCAACAGCCAAACACAAAATGACAAATAAATCTGTCCAAGTAATTCTAAGATTTTTACTAAGTACAAAAATCAGATTTGGTTCCCTTCAGGCTGCATTGTGAACATAGCCATAGTTAGATCCTTCATTCCTCTCTAGTTGCTTGGTTGTAGCGGCTCTGGACACACACAGTTATAGCATCTGAAACACTTGTTTTATCAGGTGCCAAAAACCAACTGGGCCAGAATACGTACCTACATTATTTCCTAATCTAAGTTCTCCAACAAGCAAAGGAGGATTTATCCAATGGCCAGATTTGAACACACTCAGGATCTAAAAAGCAAAAAGATTAATGCTGACGGAGGAGCAACAGGAAAGACTGGAGAAGACAGAAGCTGAATGACAAACTATTTATTTTAGAACTTTAGTTTGTCTGAAAATATCAGAGAAAACATGGAAAAAGATTGTAATTTATATGAAACCATATAAAGAAGCACATTTTTACAATCCATGAAGTTTTTATTTCTGCTCGTTCATCAATTTAGAAGTGATTACAATAATTAAAACACTTCTAGAGGAGAGTGAGACTACTTCAATAAATTATTAAGACAAAGGCTTTTTACCAAGTTAAAGCAGGTTCAAACTGATCAGTAAAAATAACATCAACATCATCAATCCTGTTTATCTTTTTAAACAAACATGTTTTAATCATTTTAGGACTTCAATTTACCTGAACTACAGACTCCAGCCTCTAAACTGAGTTCTTTGATGTCCCGTAGTTTAACCCCATAATCCCAGCACCCCCTTTCAAGGTGGCTGGAGCTACTTTGCAACATTAACTGAATTGGCTAAAATCTGATCACTTCAAGCTGACCTCTTAAAAAATCCTCCAAAAACATCAGCAAAACTGAGCAAAGCACATTGAATCTGTCCTAGCTTTGCTTTTATTTTCATCTGAGGATATTTTCATCTGAATAAACGTCTGTTTATGGAATATATCCAGCAGATAGCTTATCATTCAGCTAAAAGTTTTTTTAGTCCCAAACATAAAACTTGTGAGTTTTTTTTTTTTTTTCCTGAATAAATTCATTCAGAAAAAGTTGTGCCACTCCATGCCAAAATGGCACAGTAGGTGTCTGTCTGGATTTTTTTTTTTTTCAATTTAAACATCTATAACTTCTCACTTGCTTGTTGAATGGACAGCAAACGTACTTCATCTGTAACAAAGATGTTGTTCTTGCACTTTATTATGTTTATTCCCTTCATTACAGAAAAAGTAAGAAACTATGAATTTAATTTTTTTTTTTTGTTAAGGCAACATTCTTTTTTTTTTGGCCATTTAAATCTAAGCTACTCAGGCCCCAAATTATTACCTTTCAGATGTTCACATTCACATATCCAGGATCTAAATATTTACAAGGTTTACAATATAACACCTTATCTGTTCTGGTTTCTATAAACAGAGCTGTTAATTAATGGCTTTCTCAAAAAAGACCATTAACCAGTGAGTTTCTCAACTTATGTGAAACAAATGTTTTTTTTAAAAGAAATATATAAATCATTACAGGTCATGCATGAATAAATGTCATTTGTATACTCAAATTGCTTTCTCGTTTAAAACCGTTGTCCCAATTAATTCAGGAGAACAGCTTCTCACATGTGTGAATTCTCATAAGTCTATGAAGTTGAGATTCCTGAGTGAAGCTTTTTCCACAGGACATACATTCAAAAGGTTTCTCACCAGTCTGAATTCCCAAGTGTCATGTGTCAAGGAGTCATTTGACACATGAGAAGTCACCAGTGTGACTTCTCATGTGTCAAATGACTCCTTGTAGTAAAATTCTTGTTTTGTTGTACAGGAAAAAGGCTTCTCACCTGTGTGAATTCTCATGTGTCTAGTCAAATTACCTTTATGAGTAAAACTTTTGCTACAAATCATGCAGGAAAAAGGTTTCTCACCAGTGTGAATTCTGATGTGTTTATCAAGATCAGACTTAGAGGTGAAGCTTTTTCTACAAGAGAGACATTCAAAAGGCTTCTCACCGGCGTGCATTCTCATGTGACGAGTCAAACTACTCTTTTCAGTAAAATTCTTTTTACAAATGGTACAGGAAAAAGGATTCCCAAAATGTGTGAATTCTCATGTGGGAAGTCAAACTATCCTTTTCAGTAAAATTCTTTTTACAAATGGTACAGGAAAAAGGATTATCAAATGAGTGAATTCTCATGTGATAAGTCAAATTACACTTTTCAGAAAAATTCTTTTCACAAATGGTACAGGAGTAAGGGTTTCACCTGTGTGAATTCTCATGTGAGATGTCAACTTCCTATCTCTTTTTTAGTAAAATTCCTTAGGACAAATGATATCTCGAGAAAGTTTCTCACCTGTGTGAATTCTGATGTGAGCAGTCAAATCTTCACTCCTTTTTCAGTAAAATTCTTGTTACACAAAATTGGTACAGGAGAAAGGCTTTGCTCACCTGTGGTGAATTCTCATGTGAGAAGTCAAATTACTTCCTTTTAGTAAACTTCTTGTTACAAAAGGCACAGGAGAAAGGTTTCTCACCTGTGTGAATTCTCATGTGAGAAGTCAAATTACCCTTTTCAGAAAAATTCTTCTTACAAATGGTACAGGTGAAAGGCTTCTCACCTGTGTGAATTCGGTTGTGTTTATCAAGATCAGATTTAGAGGTGAAGCTTTTTCCACAGGACAAACATTCAAAAGGCTTCTCGCTTGTGTGAATTCTGATGTGATCCATTAAATGTTCTTTTTTTATACAGTTTTCTTCCAATGTTAAGCATGGGGAAGGTTTCTCTCCTGTATCTTCAGTCTCGTGTTTCAGAACAAGTTGCTCTTCATGCTCACTTATGGGGAGCTCCGTGGTTTCCTCTTTTGTCCAGTGATTTTCTAGCTTTTGCTGCTCTTCTTTTATCTGAAGAGGTTCTGGTTCCTCATGGTCCAAACTGGAGTTCCTCCCCTGATCATAGAGCTGCTGGTCAGAGAAATCCTCCTCTTTTACAACATAATCCTGAAGGAGGTCTAGAAAGACAAACACAGCAGAAAGACTTTCTATTGTAGGTTAAAGCAAGGACACACCCTTTTTAATCATCCTTGCATTGATCTAACTACATATAAACAGATCTGAACTTCATCTCCCAGCATTAACCACAGCTCTGACATCACAAGTCAAAGGTTATGACAGACTGATTGATAATCCATCATCTGGCAAGGTTTGGACTAGGGATGTCCCGATCTCGAGATCGGATCGGCCCGATCTTTTCCCATTTTCCCATGATCGGAACTCGGCTACATTACCTGCCTAGTTTCGCCGATCTTTACGGGAACTGCCATAAAGCACCCACTAGTTACGTTTGATGGTGGTCGCGCAATACAAACCTCTGCGGCGGTGCAAAGCAAGCATTTCAGAAGTGTCGAAGTATATTACTGTCGCGAGTGAAGACTGTCCTAAAGCTCACTCTCAATGTCCGCAAAATGCTCGCAATGCGCAAAAGGAGGTAACGCAACGGATCGGAGGTCACTAAAATTAGTGTTGCTTTCGGTGTGTAAGTTTGCCAAAACAATGTTTTACTCCGTAATTTTCTCTGGTCCCCTCCCTGATCTGACCAGTGATGACACGTTGGTAGCCGCATGTCATCATTCAACTGCTGGTTGTCTAGGTGGTGTCCTGAAAACAATGTGGACTACATTAATAATTGGCAATCCTTTTGGGGAAAGCCTGGTCTGATTCGGAGAGACAGCCATCCTCCATCCCACTTTGGATGGTGCAGCTCTTCTTTTAGGAGGAATCTGGCCACATTTATTAGTCCTCCAAAACCCTGGACCACCCAGGGTGCAGACCAGGAAGCAGAGTTGTAGTTTAACACACATCTCTGCAGCTTCTCTACTGTTATCCACTCTTTACTCCATCCAGACAGTGTGTTGCCCACGACCAAAATCTAATAAATTGGCAAATATTCCCAAACAAGTAAATCAAGATAATCTAATTAAAATAACTCAAATTGGGGTAAAAGTTAAAACGATTAAATGTGGTCTTTTTAACATAAGATCTCTTTCCTCTAAAAGCCTGCTAGTTAATGACTTGATTTGGTGGTGATAATCACATTGACTTGTGTTGCCTTACAGAAACCTGGCTGCAGCAAGAGAGATGATTACATGTGAGCATAAATGAGGCAAATCCTTCAAGCTATTTAAATTTTCACATACCCAAAAGTTCTGGGCGAGGAGGAGGAGTAGCAACAATCTTTCAGTCTGACTTTACTTTGATTACTCCCAAAGGCAGTTAATACTTACAACTCTTTTTGAACATTTAACCCTTAATTTCCCTGATCCAAATTTCAAAGCAAGAAAAACTCTTCTTTTTGTAACTTTGTATCGTCGTGCATACCAGGTCCTTACTCTGAAATTTTAGATGAGTTTTCAGAGTTCCTTTCTGATTTGGTATTAAATACTGACAGGGTCATCATAGTGGGAGATTTTAACATCCATGTTATTGACATTGAAGGTAATAGCTTAAGAGCAGCCTTTTAATGCTATCTTCTTAGACACTATTGGCTTTGTTCAAAATGTGAATAGTCCCACACATTCTCATCTTCATACTTTGGATCTTGTGCTGACATATATATAGCATTGAATGTGAAAGAAATAACAGTATTTCTCTACCTCACAACCCTGTCCTCTCTGACCACTTTCTAATAACCTTCAAGGATTACTTTAACAGAAAGTTCTCCCTCCCCAAAAAGAAGGTTACATTTTAGTCGATCTTTCTCAGATAGTGCAGTTATAAATTTTAAAGAATCTGCTTCCCCTTTCTCTCTCCTCTGTGTGCGGTGAGCAGTACTGCAGAGTGCAAAAGCTTTGTTTATTCCTCTTTGCAGGTAGATGATTTTGTTGATGGGGTTGCTAGTTCTCTGCGCATGCTGCCTTAGACAACGATACGCAGCTCCTTTGAAAATGAAAGGCTTTTTTAAGGTTCCTGTAATTAAACCTCTGCTTAAGAAACCGTCTCTTGACCCAGGATGACTTGGATCAATTATAGACCTATATCCAATCTTCCTTTCTTATCTAAAATTTCTTGAGAAAGTAGTTGCTTAAACACAAGTTGCACTCACTTATACCATAATGAACTTTTGAAGAGTTTCAGTCTGGCTTTAGAGCTCATCATAGAACTGAAACAGCTCTGGTGAAAGTCACTAATGATATTCTCATGGCCTCAGATAATGGATTTGTATCTGTGCTCTCGTCCCTCTGTTAAATGGATCTTAGTGCCAGCACGGTATCCTGATACAGTTGACCATAATATTGCTTTTAGAAAGACTTGAATTATTTTTGTTGGAATTAAAAGGAACAGCACTTTAGACTGGTTTTTAAATCTTTTGTATTCTATCTGATCAAATCTTCAGTTTGTTGATGTTTAATTTATTTCAGATCTTCCACATGCTCAAGGGGGTTACCTGTGGAGCGCTCACAGGGATCAAAGTGCTAGCAGGGACTCTGGCCTTTACTTTATACATGCTCCCAATCTGGTAGTAGCTTGGTTTACGTTAGCATGGGATTAATTTTCTACTTTGCTATGCCGATGATACTTACCCAGCTTGGTATTCCTGTCTATGCGCAAACCTTGTATTTGTGCTTTAAATCCCATTGTTATAAAATTACAGGCATGTCTTGAAATACATATAAAAACCTGGATGCTATTCTAACTTTCTCCTTCAGAATGCAGACAAAATGAAGTTATAGTCTCTTGACCAGAGACACTGAAAATGACCTGATTAGCCGTAGTCACTTCGCCTGGATGGGATTTAAATCGCCAGTGTTGGGCAAGCTACTTGTCCAGAAGTAGTGAGTTTAAACTATCAGTTACTCAACAAATAAATTAAGCTTCACTACACAAAAGCTACCTACCTTAGAAAGAATTATAGGCAAGCTGGTTACGGGTACTTGGACTAAAAGTTAAATAAAGAAGAATCTCAACTACATCATAAGCTACTTAACGTTGTAAATTGCGTTAATGTCAATTCAAAATTATTCCATATTACACTTGGTTAAAATATTTATTTAGATCAGATCGCCGACATATCACAGACTACAGCGAAAATGCGTTATTCTTGATCAGCATAAAGCAAAAAAACTAAAGTAATACTAGTAGGATGGCAAAAAAATAAACAATCTGCTGTTAACTTAGAACCAAATTGCGTACTGTGTAGTGTTCTGCACATCCGAGAACATGGCTATGAGTTTGCATTCAATGGACATCTCTAGGAAAAACAAAACCCTACAAAAGGCATCTTATTTCTTTTTAGGGTCTCAATTAAACAGTCGATTCAAGTAACAAATGAAACTGTTTACAAAAGAGGTGACAAAATAAAGAAGCTAATTAAGAGATATATATACATTTATGTCTCACTGTATAATTTAATTTCTACCTACATATTTATTCATTGTATGTTGGGGGGTACTTAATTGAATGCTTATTTATATATTGAGCATGTATTTATTTATGTATTTATTTTTATATATGGGAGAGCTGTTCCTCCATACCTCCCAAAAAATCTTATCTGTTCAAATAAGCCTTAAAACAGATTTATGTAAACATCCTGTCTGGTAAATTAGGCCATAAAAATATAATATCCAAGTTTGGCTACTGCTCTCTAATGAGAATATCTTAATGGCACTCATCAGATTTTAACTATCTGGAAATTAAAGGCGCCAATAAAGTTAAAAGCTGATATATTTTTCTCATTTTTATTTCAAAAAATTGACTGCAGTTGACTGTTTTAATTAGTGTTTGGCTATGTAAAACAAATGGCTAGTCTTGGCCACATGAGCTCTCTATGGCCCTTGAAAATCACTCATGTTTGAATAACTGAACATTATAAGACACCAGGCTAATCAAATTTTACTATATAATAACTGCATAAACTTTTTTTTTTTTTTAAACACTTTTTCTTAGCCACTTGGATAGTCCCTTTCCATCACACACTGCTTGTTGGTAGGTGGGAAGCTTTGGTTTTACTAATTTACATATAGCATTTGGCTAAAATGTGTTGGGATTTATAATGATGCTAGATATTTTTACTTGCATACTGCAGGTGGGAAAATCAGTGATTCACCTGAATGTGAGTTCTTAGGTTGGTGTTAAATGTCCTGGACATTGACAACGGTTTGGTTTTTGGATTGCAAAGCAGACATCTGAACACGTACTTTTTATCAGAGGATTCAACAAGTTTCATAATCTCTGAAGATAAGGCCACAGTGTGGTAGGGACAGTTGGCTGCTCTTCTTGCTCTGCTCCTATCTCCTCCTCCATCCTGTGTGTGTGGCTCTGTGTGTGTGCGTGTGTCATTCTTGGAGTTCCACTGCAGTCGCATGCGCTTTAGGTTTAAATGTGAGGACAGACAGGAGAGGCATGAATAGAGGCTCATGCGTGAATGTCCAGCGAATAACTCCGATTGATGTTTCAAATATAGAAAACCTGGTTTCATTACTTAGTTTTGCCCTGGATTTTTGTAAGGTTTGTGGGCGCTTGCGGCCGCTACTGATAAAAATAATAGCGTCACTACTGGAAAGTTACTTGATAAATAAAGCAGCGGCCTTCTGGTCAAGCTACTGGAAAATGTAGTTAAACTAATAGCTTTGCTACATGTCATGGCGCTAGTGCCCATCACTGCTGATTTCAGATAATAAAGTAAAAAATCTTGGTGTTGTTTTTGATCAGGACCTGTCTGTAGTTTAAATCCCATATCAAAGAGGTTTCTAGAATTTCCTTCTTTCATCTGCGGAATATTGCAAAATTGTCCAGGGTTGATGCTGAGAACCTAGTCCATGCATTTGTTACTTCCAGGCTGGAATACTGTAATTCTTTACTATCAGGAAGTCCACAAACTGTAGTTAAAAGCCTTCAGCTGATCTAAAATGCTGCAGCCAGAGTTCTGATGAATATGAAAAAGAGTATCCTAGCTTCTCTTCATTGGCTTCCTGTGAAATCCAGAATAGAATTCCTTCTCACATATAAAGCCTTAAATGGCCAAAGCTCCATCTTATATCAGGAGATCTGATTGTTCCTTATGTTCCCTAACAGGGCACTTAGCTCTCAATCTGCAGGGTTTACTAGTGGTTCTAGAATTTCTAAATAGAATGGGAGGCAGATCTTTTTAGTTTCAGGCTCCTAATAACCGCATGGATGTCTGGGGGACAGTGATTAACGCCTACATGTTATGAATAATGCTGGCGTACCATGAAGAATAAAATTATGAACAGTTCAGTTTGTGTGCCTTCAAGTCTCGTTGCCCATAGGAAGATGTTACTTGGATATAACTTAACGGAATATCTTCAGAAACGGCTCCAAAACACACAAAACTCATATGAGTAGAGTAGAACATGATGTAGTAGCGTAAAATCACCTATGGGGAGCTCCATGGTTTCCTCTTTTGTCCAGGAATGTTCTGGTTCTTGCTGCTCTTCTTTTATCTGCAGAGCTTCTGGTTCCTCTTGATCCAAACTGGAATTCCTATCCTGTTGATAGAGCTGCTGGTTAGTGAAATCCTCCTCTTTCCTAACATAATCCTGCAGGTGGTCTGGAAAGACAAACACAGCAGAAAGACTTTCTATCAGTGGTTAAATAAAGGACACCTCACATAAAGCACCAAACTCTCTCCTTGAGGTTAAGGAGCAAGTGAATCCTACCAAGCAACCTAAAGATATGAAGTTCATTCTGGCCTGATTTTGTTTCCCCCACAAATAATTAAGAAAGTAAAGCATTTACATTCAACACCACAGTTTACTGTCCAGCAAATGAGGAAGTAATGAGACACCCTACCCTTAGCAGCGCTTCCTGTTCACCACTGCCTGGAAGAGACACACCCCAGCTCAATGTGTCAGAGGTTAAGCAGATTTTAAATTATTTTCTAATTAAATTCCTCTGCTCTATCGTATTAAAAATAAGCATTGTGGTAAGAAAGAAAAAAAGGCCTAAATGATAAAGCCTTAGTATTTTTTGCTAAAAATGAAGCAATCTGCAGAGCAACAGGGCTATGTTTTTTTTTCCCTTGTAAAAATTGTTCGAACCATAAAATGAAGTGACTACAGTTTACAGACTTTACAGACAGTAAAATAAACCTTTCCATTCCATAAATTGCAGCAGTGATAAAATGTAAACAGCAAGGGAGAAAGAACGTGATGCAAAAAAACACATTGATATGGAAGTTCAGAGCATTATTTATATGGTGCAAATATGCAGTATTTTTGGTTTGATTATCAGTGTGATGCAGGGTCTGACATGATTTAGAGTTTTTTTTAACAATTCAGCTATCTGATGGTGGTGGGGAAGAAGCTGTTGATGACACTTCAAAAGATGTTTCTGCTCATCTGGGAACTCTTGTCTGGGTTCCCCATCACAGAAAAGCAAAGTAACTCACATATCACTCTAGAGAAGGGCTCTTTATTTCACTGCAGAAGAAAAAGACATTTGACCAGATCAATTGGAAGACAGCATAAAGGAGGGGTCAGATGGTTGAACCATATTAATATTGATTTTTTTTATATGTATTTTGCTTGAGTCTTGCTGCGATCTTTCCTGTCAGAGAGTTTGCTAAGAAAAGATCCTTACACATTAGCATATGTATGGAAAGAAAATTCTTTGATTCATCAATTTCCTGATGGTATCCTGTAGAGAGGAACGGCAGGTGTCAGTTCTATAAAATAAAATAGGTTATTAGGGATTGTCTGAAGCTATAACCTATTAATCACCCGTTGGGCTAATATGGCCACAAAAACACGGATGACTACTATTCCAAGAGTCATTAGGTTATGGGTAGGATCTGTTGTGAATTGTCACAACTGATATTCTCATGGCCTCAGATAATGGACTTGTATCTGTACCTGTCCTGTTAGATCTCAGTGCTGCATTTAATACAGTTGACCATAATATTTAGAAAGCCATGGATATTTTGTAGGGATTATAAGACCAACAGTAGACTGCATTATATCTATTTGACTGATTTCAGTTTGCTTGTGATAATGATAAATCTTCCTCATAGGGTTACCTGTGGAAGTACCACAGGGATCAGTGCTAGGACCAATTCTCTCACTATATTCTCCCAATTGGTAGAAGTAGTGGAGCAGCATGGGATTAATTTTTTTTCACTGTTATGCTGATGATACCCAACTATATCTGTCTAAATCCAGATGAAGCTAACCCATTACATAGATTACAGGCATGTCTTGAAGACGTCTGAAAACCTGGATGACTCTTAACTTTCTGCTTCTGAATGCAGACAGAAACAAGTTATAGTCTTTGGACCAGAGTCTCTGAAAAGAAACTGATTAGCCAGTCACTTCATTTGGATGGGATTAAACTGATTTCAGATAATAAAGTAAAAAATCTTGGTGTTATTTTTGATCAGGACCTGTCATTTAAATCCCA
>JAGKQL010000068.1:1251419-1269419 GCA_018398635.1 Cyprinodon brontotheroides | reverse complement strand
TCAGCCTCTCTACAATGGCTCCACACACAAGCTGCTAATGCTGCTGGCCATTGTCCTGTTGTGTTTTTGTTCTTCCATCATGGCGGGATGACAGACCAACTGTGCTATAAGTATTACCGCCACCTGCTGAAATGAAGCTTGACAGGAGCCTCTACGGCAAACAAAGACAAAATTATAATAATTAAAAATTATTTATGAATTGTTTTTAAATCGAACAATATTTGATATTTAATGGTATCTACTATGGAAATATTTTCAAAAGTAAAATGTTCATTTGATCCATTGTTTCTTCAAACTGTCTCCCTTCAGTTTTACAACCAATAAACTCCATAAACACATGCTCCACCTTTCAGGCAGGTTAAGTTTCACATAAACCCGCTGCATGTTTTACCAGTTATTTTTGGCAAAACTATTTAAAACCTGTTTGACCAATTCTGCATCATGAAATTATTGATTCTATTCTTGTTTCTTTCTGCTTTCCTTTTTATACCACACAGTTTTCTGAATTTTATTTCAGTTTCCCTCAATTTGTCTGCTATATTTTCTGGATATAATACTATTGATAATAATTTTACATTCAGCTTTAACTAAAAGTATTTTCTAGATCAACATTTTCTAGATTTTAGTGTCTTTTTAGCTCATTGTTTCCCTCCTCTCCAACATCTGCTGAACCCAAAAAATTCTTGTTATTTTTTTTGAAGTTTGAGAGATAAAATATAATGATAAATACCATCAATAATATCTTTCCTTTTTCGTTATTCGATTTAATCCTTAATAAAACTCAATACTATCAGGCCTTTTACATTATTTTGATTATTCTGTTTAATCCAGTTTAAACTTAAGGTTTTTGCTAAAGAGCATAAAGAAGAGGAACAAGTCATTTCATTCTCTCTGCTTCTTTTAAATGCATCATCTATCATAACGAAGGACTTGTGTTATTCTTCGCTTGAGTCCCAACTTCTTCCTGTATTACCTGCTCTGTTAAAAAGTTATTGAACCAGTTATAGATTCTATTTTCCCTCAGTTTAATCATTAATTCCACATCATATGCGGGAACCTTTTCTCTATCTAGAAAGAATGCCAAGAACACTTTTCTTTTATTAATTTTAGCTTTCATTACCTCAAGCTGTTAACATTGCAGGGCCACTTGGAACACCACTCCCCTCCTAAAAAACACTTTGATGCTTAGATATACATTGGATTCAACAAAGGTAAGTCTTTCATGAACCATTTCTCCATGATTTTACTCCAACATGATGTTGGACCAACCGGCCTATAATGTTCTGGTCTTGAACAATCTTTGCCAGGTTCTGGTGTTGGAACCACTGTGGCCTCTTTCTAACTCTTGGTTAGTTTTCCACATTCTCATATTCTGTTAAATAATCTAATAAAATGATCTTTGAACTCATCATTATATAACATTCGATAATTCCCTGCAGTTGACGTCTTAATTCTCCTCAGGGTTCGTTTTAATTCCACTATTAATAAGGTAATTAATGAAACTGTTTTCTTCTTTTTTCATCGTTTCCTCCTCCTCGACTCTTCACCAATATTATTTGAACTCTGCATACTGATAAATGCACATACCAACATTTCTGCTTTTTCTTCCTTGTTGACGCTGTTGGTTCATCATTAACTCAAACTGGGTAACCATAATCTCTTCTTAAACTATTAATTCCTTGGATCATGTTCCAGATTCTCTGTTTCTCTTCCTAACAAATGACCAAACTTCCTCCATGTTTTACCATTTATCCATCAGGGTTACAGGGCTTTGGTGTCTATCTGCAGGAGTCTATGGATGAAAGGCAGAGTCCACCTTGGAAAGGTTATCATTCCTTTAGAGGACAACTTAGAGACAAAACCATGCAGAAACATTTAACGCCCATATATAGGCTCGATCCAAATACCTCAGATTGTAGCTCCTAGCGCCTATCCCTTCACCTTTAGTGGGGTCAACAAACAGTAAGAACACTATCCAGGGTAGGAAATAAGCTCCAAGCTGCTGTGCTGAATCCAGACAGACTTCAACCTTATAGATGTCATCACACAAAGGACACGCACGTTATTAATGCTGGTCATATTGGGACGACAGCCTCCTGGAAAAGAACTACAAAAGTCCAAAGTTCCGTAAATGTAGTACACAGCTGAAGCTCTCTGCTATAAAATCCTAAACATATGAAGCTGAGGACATGAGCATGAGTCACACAGAGAACATGTCAGGAAATAATGGACTTTGGTTAAACTGTGAGGTGGGCTGTGCCTTTACGCTCTGTCACAAAAAGGATTGTGGGTAACCGTATAGCTCCTGGTGGTGCCTAGAGACGTCTGTATGCTAACTGCATTGGAGCTAGGAAGCATCCTGCCTCCTGGTCCTAGCTCCTTCCTAACTGCCAGCACTGTTCAGATAAACACTTATTATGGCGACTGCTGACGCACTTCCATAAGAAGAAGCTGGAGTACCCAGAGAGAACCCACACACGCACAGGGAGAACAGGTGGACTCCATGCAGAAAGACCCCAGGTTGGGAATCAAACCCAGAACGTTCCTGCTGCAAGGCAGCGGAGCTACAGACTGCAGCCCTCCAACCTTCCTCCAATCCTCTTTCTGGATTTCCTAGAACCCTTCTCACTGTAGCTCCTTTCTTCTGCTTTTCAATTAGATTCTGAAAGTTCTGATTTCTTTTCAAACCTTGACAGCTTTATCTGGAGATTTAATTACCGGATCACCTTCTGTTGTCCTCCACAGATCTTGTTCAGAATCTAATGATGAACAGCTTCTAGAACAGAATTACAAAATGTTAAATTGAATGAAATGATATCAACACTAATGTCTGCTTCGTTCATTCTTTTTCACTTCTTATCTTCTATTTCTCTCAGTCAGCTCTACTAACACACCAATAAATTAATCCTCCAGGATCCTCCTGCTTATTGAAGCTAACTTCAATCAGAACAGGAAAGTGTTTCCTTCCAATAGTTGTACCTTCAATAATCTTCCAGGATCTGAGTCCTGCCAATGAATTAGACATTAATGTTAAATCAGCTGCTTTCTCTGTAGCCGTTCTGATCATAGATCTGGTTACATCTATCATTAAAGCACAACAGATGTTTGGACTCCATCACATCCTCAGTAACCAATCCATTCCCATCGTTTCTTTAATCCCACGTTGGGATTAAATTCATTAGAGTCGCCACACTATATGACCCTTCCATTGATATCAAATATAATCTGACCCAAAAAACTAAAGATCATTTCTAACATGGATTATAAATATTAATCCACTTGAGTTTAGCCTCGTTCGTCTGTATTTCTTCAGTAATATATTCCAGTGTTTTCTCCGCATCCAGAAGTCTGTACTGCAGTCCTCTTTTTAAAACATCATCCATCCATTACCCTCTTCCATGTCTCTACCATTAATATAATAGTCATTAAAGGTGCGGTAGATCTTTTCTAACGCATTTTTTTACCACGAGACTTAAAGATTTCCCCTCAGTCGCTTAGCAAGCAGCTAAATAGAAGGTCTGGGAGTGAAACAAAAATAAATGGTCCCCACTACAGTGTGAAATCAATGAGTAACGTCCACTAATTACAAAAGATGGTCAGTTGCAGACTATTGGTTCCTGACATGTCAATCATGGTCGTCCGCTTGTCCCTCCCCCGTGTGCGTACCCTGAAACATGTACGAATCGACCCCCAAATGCTCATGCAGGACGCCATGGCTGGAAGCCAGCCACTGTTATGCTACGTTCACACCTAAAGCAGCAGGAGCAGCAAAAACCTGTGGCTGCTTCACTTTTTATGCTTGTACAGGTTTAGTTCTGATGCGTGGCTGCAGCATCTCTGCTTAGGCGTTAATAAACTGTTTCAGAGGAGTGATCATAGCACTGTGCATCATCAGTGATGTGTCTGTCTCCCTGGCAGATCAGCGACGAGCTTCAGGACCTTTTGCGCCGTGATGGGCCTCAACCATTGACTTTGCATGTAAACTAGCAGCTTTAGCGAACTGCAGTGTCTCTGGTCCAGTTCCACATTTAACCAGTGGAGGTTTCCTAAAAGTTTTCATTGAGGGCAGGTGAAAACTAATAGACACTGAAACCAGTTCCTATTACACCAACAGATTTTCATGAAGCTCTTGCTAATAAAGCTACGTACATATTAATACATCAGTGCTGTTTAAATGAATCTATGGTTCTACATAACAAACACAATAAATGGATAAACCGATGTTCTTTATCTTTAATTACTTGGAAGATGACTGCAGAGACAAACTCTACAACATCAAACATAATATTGGCGACAGTCAAACAAACTGAGTCGCCGTGCGGCTGATTAGGGGAATCCTTGTTGATACGCTCGCTGTTCAGTCCAAGATGCAGTTCAGATCCTTTTGGTTTTATTGTTGTTTAAACATGCAATGCAGCATACAAAGAAAAACTAATCCACGGGTTTGAGCCATGATCAAGACATCAAAACATCCAAAGCTTAAAGCGGACAGCAAAAAGTAGACGTCCTCCATCACCCACTCACTGAAACTCACCAGGTGAGCATATCAGGTGATCTTATATATCACTGATGACACCACGTGATCAAACTATGCCTATCTACCACACATAAGAACTGATTCTAAAAAGAGCCTGAATGATGTATTTTACCCCCCAATAGAAACATATTGTAAATATTTCTGTGTGTTTGTCAGTTTTCTGCTTCATATACTATCTTTAAAATATCAAAGTAGGACACTGAACATGATGGTATCAGTGCTGCCACCTTCTGGTTTAGAGAAGAACTGCTTGTTCCAGAGGGGGTGGTAAAGGGGTGGCATAGCTATTAATAATTAGGACCATTTGAAGCCCCTTTCACACCTGCTGAATTAGCCAGCGTATGCCTGACTTCCCAGAATCTTCTAAAACGCTGAATTGTCTATATATTTTTTTTTTCTTTCAATTTTGGGCGTAGCATAGAGTATCCATATCAAGTCAAGAACTTATGTCCAACGACAGCCTAACTTGTGCATAACAAACAGCAACATTATGCTCATTAAATATCAGCGTCTTGAGGGGGGCAGCAATGCGCCCAGAGGCGCCAGGCCTGCATAAAACAAGTTCTTTGATCGCAAAATTAATAGCTCGCTGTTTACTGCCCGGCAACAACAAAAAAAAAAAGAATAAATGAATAAATAAATAAAAAGAAAGAAAGAAAGAAGGTTTGCAGCCGCAGCAGATTCACTGTCATGTCTGCTAGGAAGTTTTTTGGTTGTGAGCGTGAACACAGGGAGGATCCATCACACTCACCTTATCGCTTAACCCTACAACTGGAACAGAGTCAGGTTGGTGAGATCATGCTGATGTTGGAGGACAGCTTGTATGTATTTTATCAATAAGCATAAGCCGTGCTGGATCCTTCATCTTTTGTGGAAGATGTGCTCACCATGAGATCTGGAGGAGTACTTGGTTTGGTCTGAATGCCATCAGTTCTCCTCTGGTTACCCAGATGGTGTCATTAACGCCTCCCACTGTGTCCACTCTGGAAGGAAACATCATGCTTCACACCTACAGATACCTTGGTGAAGGGGGACTCCCTCACCTTCAAACCTCATGTTGACCATCTGCTACAGAAACTCAAACTGGGCTTTTTCTTTCCTAATAAATCTTGTTTTTTTCATTAGAGGTGAAAAAGCAGCTTGTCTCAATGTCTTCATCAGACTAACCCTGTTCATCCTGCTTCTCTGAGGTCATCATGGTGGACTTTGGAGTGGGACGGCCTTCTTTGTCCACCAGGAGGTTGGAGGTTAGGTTAGTCTTTGGTTTTGGTTGTGCTTGGGCTGCTGCCCTCCTACATGTTGGATTTAATTCCAAAGAGAAGCTTTGATTCCTCCTCTTTGTGTTCAAATTATCACTGTTGCTCTCTGGTCCATTTCCCCCTGAGAGAACTGGAAAAAAAGGCCTGAACTGGTTCAGACTGAGAGAATTAGAGATGACCTTTTAAAACTTTGAATGTTCTTTTCATAAAACTTAACACAATTGAGTAAAGAGCACATTTAGTTGTAGTTTTTAAGGCCTGGGTTTAGTAAACAGCTCCCCTTATTTCTGTGTGTTTCTCTCCTCCTCAGTCCTTCACTCTTCTGTTAATCTGCTTGTTTTCTTCCTGTTAGAATCGGACCCGTCCTGAACCACATGTCTGAACTCTGCTGCCAGGCTAACGTTGTATTCCTCCATCTTTTTTATTTTACTGAAGGTTAAACTTCAGAAACCTGCTTTCAGACACAGCATTGATCAGTTAGAATAATCAAGTTGAACTGGGAATGAAAGGCTTCCTACTGTTAGGACTCCAATCTGTGTGGTCTGTGTTTTTGTGTGTTTGTCTTCCTTCCTTCCCTCCACCAGGCAGCGCCTGCTGGTTCTGATTCTCCCTCCTCACACACCTGCAAGGGGTTACCTTGCTAACAGAGTGTTCTTAAGCTGCTGACTGCCACTACCTCGACGCCACCAGAGTGCTTGCCAGTTTTGGGTAAAGTACCCCCAGCTGCTTCGCAGCTGAGTTTTGCTGTGTCAAAACAGAGTTTTTGTCAACCTGAGTCTTTAACGTTGTTTTTGTCTTTTGCCTCGGCAGGAAGTCATCCTGCAAACTGATTTTTTCTGACCTTCTCTCCCTGCAAGGATCAAATGAGCTTCAAACTGAACTGAGGAAACAAACCAGAAGTTTGCATCCACTTTTCCAAGAGGAAACGTTTGAGCTTCACACTGAGCAAAGGGATTCAACTGCACAACAGTCCGTTCAAGAACCGCAGGAAATCTGAGTGTAGCTTCAGTTTTTCCTCCGTTCAAAGCCTCAGCCCAAGCAACCGCATTTTCCTGGGTAACCCTCCTGTCCGCCCTTCACCGTATGAGAACAACACCGGAACACATTCCTCACCTACTGGAGTCTAAGAGTCAACCTAATCTCTGGAAACGTGAGTCTGCCAACCTTTTCTCCTCTTCAAGTTCGAGAATACATTTTCACACTGAACCTGAACTAACAGTGTCTTCCCCTCACCTTTCAGTTCCGGCTGAGCAGTGTTCAGAGCAACACTGGAATCTCCACAAAACTTCTCAATAAACCTGTTTAACTTTTTCCCTGGTCTCTCTGTAATGGTTTCTCTGCATTTGGTCCTGATCTTTAATTAAATCATGACACCTACACACTTTGCTTTCAAAGGGTCTGAACTAAAATCTTCACACATCTCAGTCATTTTCTCCCTTTTTTGACCCACATGTAAGGAGGTTTGATGGGATTTGGTGTCCTGAGCTCCAGAAGCTCCAAAGCTGCAAAGAAAACCCAGTTTCTGAGCTGAGCTGCAATAAGAAAAGACAGAAATAAAGCTGCTGCTGGTTTTTCACTCTGAAAATCTGAACTATGTTCAGATCTGCAATTTATTTTCTATTAAAATGAGAATGAGGAGATGAAGAGCTGCTAAACTGAGCACAACTTCAATGCTGGTTTAGCTGGGTTTACAGTCCACACATCTCATCTAAAGGCTGTTTGGTACTAACTGGGTCACTTCCTGGAGATTAGACATTAGCTGTGTTGCTATGGTAACAGTTTTATAGATAATCTGTAACTAGTTGGTAGTGATTAGTGACAGGATCTCTTTTCCTGCAAACAAGGACATTTCAAGCATGTTTTTAATCTCTTTAGTTTCATTATATCTGGAAATCAAATTTTGAATCTCTGAGATTAGAGGTTCAGATAAACAAAAAGAGAAACAGGGCTGATAAAATATCAGGTTTCTGAGATCATGAGAAATCATTTCTAAAGGCTTTTTTCACCTTTAACACGTCAAATATTCCGCAATAATCTGGTTGATTTAGTCCCAACATTGAGGACAGACTTGGAATTAATGACAGTGAATCTGATGAACCTGGAAATAAAGTCCAGCTTCCCAGTAGAATCCATCCTCACACCTGAAGCTGATATTCCAGAGGATCTAATGTAATCTCCTCGTGAATAAATAAAAGCTATCAGTCAGAAGAATAACACACTGCAGTAAATTATTCTATATAATGTGTATGGCTGAGTTCGAAAAGCTGCCTTCGGTTCTCCAGAATGAATCAAAAGCACAGAAATGGGTCAGAACCTGAACATTGAAGGAGCTGCAGAAATCTCTTAAGAAGTCCTGGTTAGTCCTACAGTTTCTCCATGTGTTTGGACTAAAGTTCAGGGCCTACAGGACAGAATCTTTTTCTTCCAAAGAAAACAACATCCAGATCTGAATCAAACCTCCTGAACCTTGTGCAGGAGTGAATTGTTCTGGTCTGATGGAACCAGAACTACATTTCTGAGTTCCAGTTAGGCTTGTTTGCACAGAGCATCACTAACAGAACATCACGGTGCCACTGTGAAGCACAGTGGTGGCAGCATCATGCAGTGGGGCTTCTTTTTATTCAGGTGGAACTGTGGCTCAGGAATAGCTAGTGTTCACTAGGAACCTGAAGATGTAGAGGGATTTGGTTCTGCAGCATCACCTGGGGGTCAAAGCAACAACAAAAACGGCTTCATGAGAGGAAAGTTCTGGAAAGAACGAGCCAGAGTCCCGAACCAGATCTGACAGAAAAGTTTTAGGGAAAATCCCAGGAGCAGACAGAGCTGTTCTGTTGTTCATCTACGGCTTCACAGCTGCAGAACCTGAAGGCAAAGCATCACCTCCAGCCTCAGCAGCTGATGGCTGAGTGGTAACATCAGGAACTAAAGCTGCAGCATTTAACCAGCGTCTCTGAACTTCTTTAAACAAAACCTCATCCCGTCTGTTTTAGCAGAACCAGGAGACAGGAGACTTTCTCACCTTTGCATGCTCTCCATCCACCTGCTCACTTTTTCACCTTTCCATGCTCTCCATCCACCTGCTCACTTTCTCACTAGTCCATGCTCTCCATCCACCTGCTCTCACTGATCACCTCTCACTAGTCCACGCCTCCCCATCCACCTGCTCACTCATCACTTTCTCACTAGTCTATGCTCTCCATCCACCTGCTCACTGATCACTTTCACATGGTCCATGCTCTCCATCCACCTGCTGAGGTTCTGATGGAGGTCCATGAGGAAACAGTCACCATCCAGCTGCTCCACCTGCTGCAGGTACTTACAGTCCAGCATCTGGAGCTGGATCCACTGCGCCATCTGCTGGTGACAAAGAGCAGCTGGTACCTTATAGAGCATAGAAAATGACATTCAGTAGAATATATGACAGCAATAGGAGCTTAGATTCAAACTAGAAATAAGAGTTTGTATAAAGAAGTTAGAGTCATTCTGCAGAGATGGAGATACAAGCTTTAACCACAAACTTTTGAAAAAAATAAAACGATGGATGGGGAGAAAAATGTGAAGTTGCAGTTTATCCAATGTTTAGGTTGAACTGAGGAATATGTCCTGAATATTTCCTGTAAAGGTCTCTGCAGATCGGAGGAATTTGATTGGCCTAGTCAAAGGCTCAGGAAGTAGGTATTCCTAATAAGGAGCTTAATAATCAATAAGTTCATGAGTTAAAGAATAAAAACTGTAAATATTCCTCCTCTGACACTTATTCATTAAGGTTTTAGTTGAATCACGTCTGCAGTTTGATTTAAAGGATTCTTTCTATGGTGGACGCGTTTCTGTTGGGAAGAGTTGATTGAGTCTGAATATTAATTCATCAAGTTTAGACGAGGAAGCAGGAGCTTCTAGAGCTTATAGAGCTTTAACACATAGAACTATAGAACAGATTGAAATGAATATCAGAAGTTTTATACAGTGACCTTTAAATAGTTTTTGCCTCCTTCAGATTTCTGCTGTTTTTGCTTGTTTGCCTCAATAAATGTGTCAGATCATCAGACAAATGCTAATAAAGATAACCTTCTAAATATAAAATGAAGTTTTCAAATGATGGTTGAATTGATGAAGAGAGAGAAGCGACTGAAGCCAGGCTGAGTGCAGAGCTTTGGTCCCGTTAAGTCTCTGTAAAGATGGACCAGAGGCAGGAAGGACTCTGTAAACAGGCTGAGCTCCATCCATCCATCAGGGATCCATTCCAGCCACAGATTTACAGCAAAGTCTCTTCTTGAGAGAAGATTCTGGGGATATTTACAGATTTCCAACCATGAATCATGTCCAACAGGGTGAGGTCTTAAAACATGAGAGCAGCTGGTTGGACTCTCACCGTCCAACATGGCTGTCTCCATTCACACATGAATAATATGGTGGAAAAAACAGGGATTAAAACCAGACAATTAATGATGCAAAGATCCAGAAATATGCAGCAATACCTGAACTCTGAAAGTTCCACCCTGTGGGGAAGAAACCCAGCTCCTTACACTGACACTATGTGGAATAGCCAGTCCATCCTGAACCTGCTAACTGCTTGTGTGGCTCCTGCCATGAAGTGTTTGGGAAAACTGCTAATGGGTCTTTAGCTTCACTGTGGAGGGATGCTGACCCACTCTGATTGGTTGGATCATTTGAAGCCAGGAACCTTGGAGGGTTTTCCAGCATCAAGGACCTGTTTAAGGCAACAGCACAAAGTCAGCTTTAAATCTGGACTTTGACTAGGACACTCCATCAGCTTCAAAGTGTCTGTTTTGGTTCTGAGAGGAGAGCTTTCTGATGGACTTTGGAGAACTGTCCTCAGTGACCTGGAGCTGAAGGTCACACACTGATGGTCAGATCTTCTCCTTCTAGATTCTCTGCTAAAGCTCTGAATTCATGGTTCTATCAATTGAAGCATCAAAG
Organism: Cyprinodon brontotheroides; assembly: GCA_018398635.1. Classification (NCBI taxonomy): domain Eukaryota; kingdom Metazoa; phylum Chordata; class Actinopteri; order Cyprinodontiformes; family Cyprinodontidae; genus Cyprinodon; species Cyprinodon brontotheroides. The sequence goes on along the minus strand of JAGKQL010000068.1, from coordinate 1,258,685 downwards.
CAGCACCAGATCATCACAATTGCACTGACCTGCTGATTGGTGGCAGCCCAGGGTGGGGCTTTTAGTGTGCACACCTGAAGTGCTTTGCCTGACACTGGGTTAAATGACACCAAGGAGGGCAGCTGCTAATTTCTTGCAAGTTTTGTAAGAAACTCGTGCTGAAAACTAGCTGCAGAGAATAGAGGACCCATATCAAAAAACTGAAGAAGCAGCCAGTAAGAAATCTGACTTTTACAGGATCTTACTGCTACTGCTGTTTAATTTAGTACGTGTAATTTGAGTAGAGTCCTCCTGTTTGATTTGGACACGTTGATTTGAAAATGGCTGCAGTGGTCTAAATATATAATATTTGGGAAATGTGTATCCGTGTTGTACTTTATGTGGTTGTATTGTATGTTATTTATGGTTAAATGTCTTTGCAAGGTGCCATATTGTGGTACATTTTGTAAGACTACCCTTTCAAGTGTACAGTTACACTTGACAATCACACCACCACCACCGTGTCTGGCTGTCAGTATGATGGTCTGAGCTGATCTCACAGCAGCTGTAGCCATGTTGTCTGGTCTGAATGAGCCACATCTTCTCTCTGCTTTGCTCTGTTTCTAGACTCTTCAACAACAACATCCTCAACAGAATTCCTTATAAGGAAAACAGGAAGTTTGACATTTGGGGAAGCAGCTGTTGGTCAGCTGGTCATGTAACCAACAGGAAGTCCCTGTCTCCTCAGTATCCTCAGGCTGCTAACACTGTGGCTATGTCTAAACATCTGCCTTATCCCCTATTTAGAGCACTATATAGGGGTGCATCATGGGGTTTGTTTTGGGGGGTGAAAAAGAACAAAAATGGTGCAGGCACCATGTGGGGATTCAGAGTCACGTGACCAACTGTGTAAGAAAAGGAGTGATCATCTCTCCGAACTGACAGTTTCGGACAGTCACTCAGTTTCTTTGTGACTGGCCAATCACAAAGCATGAGCCATTAGACATTCAGTTTTAAAAAAGGTTTAGAAATCTGAAAATAGCATATTTGCTGTTTTATGAGCCCTAATGCAAGCCAGGTTAAAATCCCTAGAATGAAACGACAGGTTTTCTTCCTTTTATACTAATGTTAAAGGCTCTTTGTCTGCACCCTGATGCTCTATCTCTTGGGTTCATTTCCCAGAAAAGAGATCACTCGGGATAAACTCTTTAAATAACATTTCATAACATATGTATTAAATAGCCAGGAGACATGACAACGGATTTTGATAGAAATTGTCATCCTACTCAGATCAGAGAAATTGCTTAGGGTTACAGAATGGCAGCTGTTCTCCTCTGGGCTCACCTCTCTGAGGACGGGCGGCTCATGGCTCTCTGCTGAGATACGGTCCAGTCAGCAGCCCAGCAGTCGTCACTTACTACCCCCCCACCCCCGAAAAATAGCTTAGCAACAAAATAATACTTACAGCTTGCGGTTGTGATGGCCTTACGGTCAGAACAGCCCCTCGTAGACAAAAACAATACATCGGATCCTTGGGAAGAGTGTGAAAAATGTCCCCTTTCTCCGTGCAGCCTGGATCACTGCATTTACGTCTGTGGTTCTGGTTCATTTTCAATAGAGAAACTGCGTGCTTTGTAATTTTTGTAGAAGTAAACCCAGCTGGAGGCTAAATGGCTAAACTGGTGTCTTACATCTTCCTCTATTCATGTTCCTGGGCCATTGAACCAGTGGGCTGGTCTGAATGTCAATTTCCGGGCGTGACAAAAGTACAGACCAGAATCCAATAAGGCAACATTCCTGAATTGACGTCGACTCTGGGCTTCATTTGGATTTGCTTGTTTAAGTTTAGAACTGAGATTTGCAGAGAAAGGAGGTGTCGATGGGGTTTGAACTTCTCTGTACGTCCATTTCCCCCACTAAACTATCATTATTCATCTATGATAATGGAAACTCGGTTTTGCATTCTATGGCCCCTTTAACAGTGGCTGACAGTACAAATTTACACTTCTTTATTTTCTCTGGAATGGATTTCTATTTAGGTAGCTAATGGATTTCTAATTTTGTTGTATTCTCCTTTCTGCTTGCCATTATCTTAAACTGTATGAGAGTAGTTTCAAAGCTTTTCCCACTGTATCATAATACTGGTGGTTTGTAAAAAGCTGCTTCTTTTTTATCTCAAGGATTTATTTCCTCAATTTTATTCCCTCTGTTGTTTTGTCTAAATTTTTAGGTCACAGAAAAGGAAATTCTGTGTGGTTTGGTGTTTTCTGGCAAAGGCACACCTCTGTCTTGGGGGGAGGCGTTGTAGAGCAAAGTCAGCTGCAGAACAAAACTGCCATCTTCCAAACCCACTGGACATGTTAGATTTAGAGCATGGACATTGATTCTCTATGGCCAAAATTCTTATCATTATTTATGGTACAAGATAAGGTATGCAAGATTCCAGGGTGAAAGTTATGCATGGCAGTCAAATGAATAACCTTGTTACCAAGTAGATAGGAAGCATGGTAACATAGAGGCATAGTGACAGGAACCAACACTGCCACATAGATCATTCACTCCTCTACTTGCTTGGTTGTAGGGGCACTGGACACACCTAGTTATTTCAACTGAAACATTTGTCATCAGGAGCAAATAGCCAAAACCAACTCTGTCCAAACTAGGGCTGCAACTAACAATTATTTTAAAAATCGATGAATTGGCTGATTATTTTTTCGATTAATCGGACAAAAAATATTTTTATATTAACCTCTTATTCCAAAAATAAACATTTTAGACAGAACAAAACAAGCACACAAGTACAGGTTGCTCATTAACTGTACTGGTGCAATATGAAAAAAATAAATGTTTGTGTTAAAACTACGCAAAACTTACATGAGAAATGTAGCTGTACATCCACAAAATATAGGCTACTTTGTTTCATAAAGCGCAAAAGACATTTTTGTTTTAAAAGCCCCTAAGGGGCTCAAACAATAGGTCCCCCCATTTCAACAAATGAGTTTTTTACACTAGAAGAGTTCTGCCTTTTAAGACAGGAAAGTATAGCAGTTAAAGTTGCTACTTGAGAAAATACTGAACCATAGAGATAAAAATAGCCTTGTGATTCAAATTATAAATTGTATTTGGAATAAAAATGAGAGAACTAGGGGTGCTAAAAACACATCCTCCAAAGACAGATATTTACATGGAAATGTGGCATATAATTAATTGACATAATACTTGCTGGATTTTATTCTGCTTTACTTCCATAAATTGCAGGATCTTCTTTACTTTATCTTTTGCCAGAAGATTTAAACTTTAAAAAAAGCCTTGCCCTCATAATTTGCAAGTTAATTTATTTATAAAGTAAATATAAACGCTGCTTAAGCTAATTTAAATGAAATTAAAAGTAAAAATAAGTAGCCAACCTTATCACTGTCTGTAACCTACTAACACGGTAAAGAAAAGCATCAGATGAGCTACCTGAGAAACTAACTAACGCTTTCCCCACTTTAGAATGAAACAAACATGGCCGCTCCCCCTGCTGATTAGCTTTCTTCTTCACTGCCATTGAAGGCTCCAACGTGTTTTCTTTTCAGGTGCTGCGTCGCCATAACAGTGGTGCTTCCGTGCCATGTTCATTTGTTTTTACAAAAGTTGCATGTTACGACTTTTTCGCTTTACAAAGTGCAGGCTGTCTGCTTAATTGAGATGCAGCTTGTGTTTGCAGTATCGGTCATTAGAACAGTTGACGTTACTGCCTTTTGAAAAACAGCCTTTGCTCACCTCGCGGTGCTGGCTCGCTCTGCCGTATTTTTTTTTCTTCTTCTTCGCTGTTTCTATCAAGTGGCAGTAATGACGACGCGGCGGATGATGCATTGATCGCTACGACACAACTAATCGATGATGAAATTCGTTGCCAACGCTTTTAAAAGTCGGGTTTTATCGATTCGCTGTTGCAGCCCTCCCCAGTCCAAACTACATTCCTACAAGATTTCCTGATCTAACTTCTCCGGTCATTCAGACAGAAGGGGAATGCCAATAAACAAATGATATTTGGTTTTCTGAAAATATCAGAGAAAACATGGAAAAATATTTTGTAATTTTATGAAACCATATAAAGACACTCATTTTTACAATCCATGAGGTTTTTATTTCTGCTCGTTCATCAATTTAGAAGTTATTACAATAATTTAAAACATCCACAACACAATATAATCCATAAAATCAGTTGTATAAAATAGGTGATAGTTACTTTCAATCATAGCAGGTAAATAGAACATCTACAGAATCAAGAACAAAACTATTAGAATTAGTTCAAAGGAAAATTATACTTTAAAAATCTTTGAAAAGCAGAAACTTCACACTTCTAGATAAGTTTCATATTTCTTCAATACATTATATTAAAGACAAAGGCTTTTTACCAGAGTTAAAGCAGGTTCACAAAACTGATCAGAAAAATAAATGCTATATAACATAACAATAGCAGGGCTAATTGATGCATTGCTAATGAAAGTTTCAACAAGACACTGAATTAGCTAAACTCTGATCATTTACAGCTAACCTCTTAGAAAATAATCCAAAAACATCAGCTAAACTGAGTAAAGCACATTAATTGGAAGTTCGTACCATTGCCTTTGTTTTCATCTGAGGATATTTTCATCTATTTTAAAGTCTGTTTCTGAATATATCCAACATATAGCTTATCATTCAGCTAAAAGTTTCTTAAAAATAAAAATTATGAGTTTTTTTTCTGAATAAATTCATTCAGAAAAAGTTGTGCCACACCATACCAAAATGGCACAGTAGGGGTTGGTATGGATGTTTTTCAATTCAAACATCTAGAACTTCTCAAGTGCTTGTTTTATGGACAGCAAACTTGCTTAATTTGTAACCAAGATGTTATCATTGCTATTTATTCCCTTAATTACAGAAAATGATTAAATTGTGAATGTAAACATTTTTTTTTTTGGTTAGCACAATTCTTTTTTGGCCCTTTAAATCTAATTTACTCAGGCCCAAAATAATTAACTTTCAAATTTTCACATCCAGATATTCACCCAGGACCTGAATATTAACCAGGTTTAATTTAATTCAATTCAATTCAGTTTATTTATATAGCACTAATTCACAACACAAGTCATTTCAAGGCACTTTACAGTTCACCAGATCATACACTTAATACAATATACAATATAAAACTTTATCTGTTCCAGTTTCTATGTAAACAGAGCTGTTAATTAATGGCTTTCTCAAAACTTAGCTGAAAAAGGACCATTAACCCGTGAGTTTCTCATGTAATGAGGTGAAGGAGTTTCTAGACGGACATTTTATCACCAGTCAAACATGGAAAACACCTCTAATGTTCATACCAGTGGTGTCTAACTGCTGCAACTTATGTGAAACAAATGTAAAAAAAAAAAAAATCATTCCACATCATGCATGAATAAATGTCATCTCAATATTCAAATTACCTTCTCGTTTAGAACCTTTTTCACAAATCATTTAAGAGAGTAGCTTCTGACCTGTGTGATTTCTCACGTGTTTAGTCAAATTACTTTTAAGAGTAAAATTCTTGTTACAAATGGTACAAGAAAAAGGCTTCTCACCTGTGTGAGTTCTGATGTGTTTATCAAGATCACACTTCGAGCGTAAGCTTTTCCCACAGTAAAGACATAAAAAGGGAGTCTCACCTGTGTGAATTCTCATGTGAGTAGTCAAATTACTTTTTTCAGTAAAGTTCTTGTTACAAATTGTACAGGAAAAAGGTTTCTCGCCTGTGTGAATTCTGATGTGTGTATCAAGATTATATTTCTGAGTGAAGGTTTTCCCACAGGACGAACATTCAAAAGGCCTCTCACCGGTGTGAATTCTCATGTGCTTAGTCAAACTACTTTTCTCAGTAAAGTTCTTGTTACAGATGGTACAGCAAAAAGGCTTCTCACCTGTGTGAATTCTGGTGTGTTTATCAAGATTATTTTTTTTAATGAAGCTTTTTCCACAGGACAGACATTCAAAAGGCTTCTCACCTGTGTGAATTCTAATGTGATTATTAAGATCAGACTTAAAGGTGAAGCTTTTTCCACAGGACAGACATTCAAAAAGGCTTCTCACCAGAGTGAATTCTCATGTGAGTATTAGTCAAACCATTTTTTTCAGTAAAATCTTTGTTACAAATGGTACAGGAAAAGGTTTTTCACCCATTACTTTGTTGCTGTCTCTGCCGGCGCCAACCTTGTTGAGTCAGTCCACTGGAATCAGAATCTATCAGATGCATTTGCATAACATTCTCACAGTATGACTTGACACTTTGTCTTTAGATTAACTGTTTGTTCCCGTGTCATGAAAAAAGCGTTTCTCACCTGTTGTAGAAATTCAAGATAAGTAGGTAAGAACTGCACATCTGAGCTATCTAAAACAAAAACCTGTTAATTTGCATCAGTTGGAATTTTTATGTGTTGGGTCAAATTACTCTTTTCGGTAAAATTCTTGTTACAAATGGTGCAGGAAAATGGCTTCTCACCTGTGTGAATTCTGATGTGGTTATTAAGTTTAGATTTCTGAGTGAACGTTTTTCCACAAGACAGACATTCATAAATCTTCTGACCTGTGTGAGTGTGAACAATGAAATGTTCTTTTTTTAGAAAGTTTTCTCCCCATGTTAAGCATAGGGAAGGTTGCTCTCCTGAATCTTCAGTCTCTTGCTTCACAACAGGGTGGTCATCATGCTCACTTTTGGGAGCTCCATGGTTTCCTCTTTCCGGTGATGTTCTCGGGGCTTGCTGCTTCTTTATCAACAAAACCCTTGTTCCAGCTGCACCGAACTGTAATCCTGCAGGCGTCTGGAAAGACAAACACAGCAGAAAGACTTTCACTTGGTGGGTAAATAAAGAACACCTCACTTCAATCATCCTTGTGTCGATCCACATCTCCAAGCATGCACCGCAGCTCTGACATCACAATTACAGGTTTGGACCTTCTCTTTTATCTTTAAACCTTTAGATTATGTCTAAAAAGAACATGTTTTTTTTTATTCATTTTTTCCAGTACACAAACCCAATTTTAGTTTTCCAAATAATTTAATTATTTAGTTAGCTTGGTTTCTGTTGCTATTTGTTAGCCTAATATTAGAGTGAACATAAATAATTTTATCCGAGGTGACAGACGATCATGTGAGGCGACCACTACGGAGCGTTTTACATGATTAATATGATTTCCACAATTTATTTGTGTATACATCAGTGTTGTTTTTCTAACTCAGACATACTTTAATAATCCCAGAGGGAAATTACTTTTGTTACACGCTCC
>JAGKQL010000068.1:1180512-1241419 GCA_018398635.1 Cyprinodon brontotheroides | reverse complement strand
CCAGCATTCTTCTCTCCACCCGGCACACGCTGACGTCACAAAATCCTGTCTCTGTGTTGATCATTTTCCTTTTAATCTTTTAAACTCACATTTCTCTGGATTAAAAACCCAACAGGGGGGGTCAACATAGACAGGTATCGGGTATTGCAGGCTAACAAAGAACCCAAACGACTGCCCATTCATAAGGAGCGGACAAGTTCGTCCAATTCAATTTGCATGTTTTCTAAACCAAAACAAGGCTTTGTTTTCAGTGCACCCAATAATCCACAAACACGCTATTTCTGCCATTTTGAATTGAAAAAGCTCCCTGGATGGGAAGCAAAATGTCTTCAAACTTGGAAACAAAGTCCAGTGGATTGTTTAACTTTTTTGGAATGACTATGACTTGAATGACAGAGATCTTCACCAGCAACTGTTTAGTTACACACATATTTTTTATTACTAATTATTACTATTCAGGAATAAACATTTGTCTTTGATTAAAGTAAAATACTATGAGGAACAAAAGTCTATTTAGATCGACTGAAACTCCGCCCGCGATCGACTGGTAGATCGCGATCAACTGAAACTCCGCCCACGATCGACTGGTAGATCGCGATCGACTGAAACTCCGCCCGCAATCGACTGATAGATCGCAACCGACTGGTTGGGCACCCCTGCCCTAGGCCGTAGTTCAATGATCGACTTTGTTGTCGTTTCATCTGACCTGCGGCCGCATGTCTCAGGCACTCGGGTGAAGAGAGGGACGGAGCTCTCCACTCACCACTACCTAGGGGTGAGTTGGCTCAGATGGTGGGGGAGGATGCTGGTCAGACCTGGTAGGCCCAAACATATAGTCAGGGTTTGCTAGGAACATCCATGAGAGGGAGCTTTAATTCCCACCTCCAGCAGAGCTTTGAACACGTTTTGAGGGAGATGGGGGACATCGAGTCTGAGTGGACCATGTTCCGTGCCTTTATTGTTGAGGGAAGCTGTCAAGCTGAAGGAGGAGTCCTATTGGGCTTTGACATAAATCCCTTAGTGTGAGGGATTGTGTATTTGGGAATCAATGAGTCGAGTGCAATCCAACTGGTTTTACCTACATGATAGAAAACTTTGTATCAATTTGACTGTATGATCTAGTTGAACTGTAAAGTGCCTTGAGATGGCGTGTTGTGAATTTGGCGCTATATAAATAAACTGAATTGAATTGAAATAATTTATTTTAATTTCAAGAAACTTCATTGCCCCAATGTAGCTAAACAGATGTTCTTCTACCTTTGTGGGAATGACAGTTTTCTGTTGTTTAGAATTTTAGCTCAATATCATACATGCTATATAATCAAGTGACTAAAAATCAGTTTTAGATCATAGTTCTCCATTAGCTTCAAAAGTTATGCCTTTTGTTTTTGCATTTCAAGTCTCGTATACTTTTTAATAATATTTATATGTAAATAGGATTTTTACATAATAGTTTCCATGCTTTGTGATGGATTGACTCAGAATCTATGTGAGATCATGGTACTCTAATGGTTTCATTAGATGCACCTTTTAGTTTTGCATATCAAACTTCTAAATGTTAGTTATATTATGTTGTTATGTTATGTTATAAATGTTAGTATGTAGGCTAAATATTAATATTCTAGCCTAATAGCTTCTCGGCTTCAAAAGCTAAGCCTACACTTTTAATTTGAATTGCACTGTAGAAGATGTAGGCTATAGAAGAAGATTGGAAGTAAGCGAGTTTCCTTTTGTGTGAATGTGCTATTTTGCAGTTATTGTGACAGACAACGAAGAAAGTAACCTTTTTAAAAATAAACTATGCTCTCTTTTATCTATCTAATGTCATGGTTAGACAGGTAATCTGTTATATGGAGCATTTCCACGGTCAGCTGACGTACTTTTGGGCAAATACGAGACAAGCCACCCGCTTCATTATGTCAACCATGCAGCAAATTGACGAAGATGACCGAGAAGTTCTTTGATAACTTAAAGCAGAGGTCACGGATTAGCTGACCGGGGCCCGGATCCAGACCCACCTGCTGGCTAAACTGGAGCATGTTGTCCAACGACAGTGTCTAACTTCACTTGCGCTGCTTCTAAAGCCCCCCGAACGTCCAGGACCAGGCTACACATGATACAATTAGCCAATGAGCTGCTGTCAGTCTGGGCTGCTGCTGTTAGCTTATTTTAGATGCAGCAGGCAAACCTGTGGGAAGCGAGACAATGAGAAAGAAGGAAGACTATGAGAAAAAGAGAGCAGAGAAAGTGTGGACTGCTGGAAGAACTGTGGAGAACTGGTGAAAGAAAAGTGAAATGGTGCTCAAAGATGACCCTGCAATATTTTAGGATGTTTGGCTCAACCTGCTGCTGTGAAGCAGGATTCTTCACCATGAACAGAATCAGAAAATAACTATCGATCCAGGCTCAAAATGGGCTCCTTGATATGTGCTTGAGAATGGCTTAGTCTCCATTCAAACCCAGGTTTAAAGCCTTGCAGGGGCAGCCTAAAGCCCACTGCTCTCTTAAGTTGCTTAAAAAGAAAAATAACAAATGGTCAGTTCAGGTGTTTTATAAAATATATGAATCAGGAAATGTTCTGTATACCAAACTGATTGTTGTTCTCTACTTCAAAAAACACTTTAGATACTAAAATGGAAATATGTAAAAAAGAAAAAGGTTATATTTTCTTTTTTTATTTAAAAAGTCAATTTATAACATGGATGCATAAATTCACCTCATTTTATTTCAGTGTTAAATTCCATTTAAAGTAACAGATTATAATAAAAATTTCTCCGGACCTTTACTGGTTGTTGATTTTCTTGATTCGATTTTATTTACTCGCTGATTTTAACTGGTTACCCCTAAATTACAGTATGTTGATAAAACCACAACATCTATAAATATAAAGAATTACATTGTAAAGTAACAAATAATATCGCTCAAATGAGTTTATAAGGGAAAGATTTTATTTGACTTATATAATTTTGGTGTCTGTGAAACACATCTAGAAACAACAAAACATTTTTATGAGTGTTGTAATTCAAAATTTATGGAAATTACTATAAATATAAGTTAAAGGAGTCATAGAATGCAAACCCAAGTTTCCGTTGTCATAGATAAATCATAATAGTTCAGAGGGTGAAATGGACGTACAGAGAAGTTCAAACCCCATCAACACCTTCATTTCTCTGCAAATCTCACAATTCTAAACTTCCACCATAAAACGAGTGAATCCAAACGAAGCACCGAATTGACAACAATTTGGGGATGTTGCCTTATTCTATTCTTTTGTCACGCCTCAAAATTTACATACAGACCAGCCCACTGGTTCACGGCCCAAGAACATGAATAGAGGAAGATATAAGACACCAGTTTAGCTGTTTAGCCTACAGTTGGGTTCTACTAGAATTACAAAGCAGGCAGTTTCTCTATTGAAAATGGGCCAGAACCACGGGTGTAATAAGCAGTGATCCAGGCTGCACAGAGAAAGGGGAACATTTTCAGGTACTTCCCAAGGATCCAAAGACTCAACAGGCGTGGAGTTTTGTGTATCACCCCTTGCTCACACTGGCTCGAGTCGCGATTTACCGAAGCGGACGGAGCCACAACTCCCGCACACTTCCACACCGCCCGCCCCTTTGGCTACGGTGCGGTGCGGCTCTGCGGCTCCGGCAACAGGTCCGAGATTTAACAGAAGTTCACTTGAGTTCACGCGTAACTTCACGCGATAACCACGGCCCAAATAAGGATATTTCGCGAGAGCTTGTTTGCGAGGAGGGCTCCGTACGCCCCGCAGGATAGCTTTCTTCTGGGAATTCTTCTGCGCGCCGAGGTGTCAACCGTAACGCAGCGGACAGCTCGGCAGCTGGTGAGAGAGGTTTCACGTCTTTTTAATGACTTGGAATCACTGCGGCGCCGCACCCACCGCACCGCAACGGTACCGGTAAGACCGGAGTCGGTGTGAGCCTGGGGTCAGAAGATCCCTGCAAAATTTGATGCTCAGCTGTTCATTTTCTTAAAGCAGTTTCCAGCTTTCAAAATCTTGGGCAGTTCAAAGCAGGATTTGCTAAAGTTTTTTTTACTGAAACGAGGGGCTTTTCAGACCATAAGGCCATCACAACTGCAAGCTGTAAGTACTATTTTGTCACTAAGCTGTTGATAGCAATGCTAGAATATCTAAGATTCCCAGATTTGGGTTCCTGAAAAGGAGGACCCTGGGCCACTGACTGGACCGGACCGGACTGGGCATGCACGGTGTCAAGGCTACCGTCACCGGCTATGTTCTCAGCTGGCTCCCTGCACCCGTCCGTCAGGGTTCCCGGACCAGCTCCGGAGCTGACGGATCAGTTCTGCTGCATTGTTGTCGACCAAAATCCCGGACGATTTTGAAATTCCCCCAGGACATTTTTTTAGGTATAAAAAGTAGGACATGTCCAGGAAAAAGAGGATGTCTGGTCAACCTACCATATCAACAATCTGATGTTTCCAGTGAGTGAGTGCTTGTTGCTATGATCCGTCTTTGCTCAGCAGCTTCACTTGCGTTGTAAACCAACCAATCAGCGCACAGCTCATCTAAATATTCATGATCATACCATGAAAAGAAAGAAAACCTGTCATTTCATTCTAGGGCTTTTAAACCAGGCTTGCATTAGGGCTCATAGAACAGCAAATATGCCATTTTCAGCCCAACCAATGTTACACACTCTATTCACAGACCTTAAAGGAGAAGTTCACTTTTTAACACTTTAAGCCCATTTTCTGTAGTGTCAGGATGAAATCGAATGATCGACACCAAAAAGTTTGACAATTGGTCCTGTCTCTGCTTTTTGGCTCATTTAGAATCAACCCCTGGCTGCTTCAGAATGGCTTCCATAGAGCATGTCCGATAATGTCCTTAAAACAACCTTAAACGTTCTTTTTTAAAATATGCTACTCACCGGGTCTGCGTCAGCGCTGTTCAATGGCGTTCCAAAAAAAGTTTCAAGTAAAAAAACGTTCCTGTAGTGTTTTATTTAGCATTTTGTAAATCCCATTGAGTTCTGTTGGAATAGTCAATATTCCCCTGCCACCGGAAGCGAGAAATGGGGCCTGTTTACACAGTTGTAGTCTTTTAAGCTTCACTCTGTGTACTCCGGCGTCGAGGTGCTAGCGTCTCTGTTAAACACTTTAAAAACTCTGAAAATGGAATACCGAAAGGTGGATTCTTGATTCTCGACGTCGGATTACACAGAGTGAAGCGAAAAGACTACAAATAAGTGTAGTCTTAAATCTATTAATTTAAGACTTTGTGTTTATCCTATTAATATTTAATGGCAAAATATATAATGTTGCATATATCTCATCCAGTTTGTCTTCAGTATAATAGTCTTTAATCTGAATAAATATGTGCAATCTAACTGAAAGGTCATTTTAGAACTTGTTTTGTATTTTTAAGTGATGGTGACATGTAAGAGATTATTGTAATATTGTCTCTGACTCGTCTTTCATGTGATTAAAATTAGATCTAAGGCGTCTACTATTTATTCTAAGAGCAGATGAACTACGGTCCGATCCAACATGGCCTCTAGCCATGCCGGTGTTACAGATTAACTGGTGACAGCAGCCAGAAAAAGGCAGGTTTTTGCAGATGTGTCTGTGGGCGTGGCTTTTCAGGACCCCTCTCCCCAAACAGGAAATAAACTGCATGTAGACTCCAAGAACTACAAGTATTGTATTATCTGATCAATACGAAATACGTTAATATCTTAAAAACTCACCATCACAAGAGTATTTAATTGCATTAAGAAAGCATATAGCATGTTTTAGGGATTTCTCCAAACCCGCACACAGAGATGTGAAGAATTTGTCCTGCTGTTGTTTATCATTTATTGTTTGTTTCAGAGCCTCAGTGATGAGAGAAAAACCAGAGCAGCTAAATCACAGAAAGCTGGATGAGAAGGAAAAACAGACAGTGCAATAAAGGGTCAATGGAAACAACTAACAGTGTAATTTTTCAATTTCTCTGTCATCATGTATGTCTTTAAAATAAAAACGAGCAAAAAGCTGCCTCTCTGACAGTCAATCTCACTCATCTGCGACTCAGCACCTGTGTCTTACCATAATACCTTTCCTGTGATAATGCCTCTGTAGAAGTAGTGTTATCATTCTTCTATCTTCTAAGTGAGATCACATTGTACGATGTATTACTAATAAGAACTGCTTCACATGAAACACTTACTGTACATACTATTCTCACCAAACTGTGATTAAATACAGTATAAACAAATGCCATATGTTGCCACCCCTCAAAAATTCCTGCCCCCCTCTCGCAACCCCATAAATATTTTTCTAGATCCGCCCCTGTTCTGCATGCAAACCAAAATAATGTGGCGTCCTCAAAAAAATAGAAGGGGATAAGATATGACAGCTGACTGCATGAACACAGTCACAGATCATGGCAGGTTCCTAATTGCGGCATGAAAAAGAATTAACAATAACAATTACAAATTTAAAGTACTACTACCCTATAACCTCTATTAATCTGTGAGACTCTGCAGATTCTAACGCTTCGATACTTGCGATGCGTTTATTTGATCCCCAAACTTGAATTACTCATAATATTTCACATTATCCACAGACAACAGACGTGTGTTGGGTGGATCTTTGGCCAGGATAAATTATAACATTTATTCTGACCCGTTTGTTTACTTTTGCGGCATTTTGATCGGGCAACCACGCAAGCACCTAATCTCTCCAAACAGCTGTGCTGTGGACCAAATTTGTCACAAATTAATCTAGTTGATTGTTTACCGATTTCTTATCTGTATTTTTCTACATGAAAATATTTCAACCAGCTATGGCATGTGATAACCACATTTTAGCGGTAGCTGCTAATTCTGGGATTTAAATTCTACAGTGAAAACATAAAAGTAAAGTTTCCACATCAACAGATACATGATTAAGATTTTATTAACTGCGATGCTCCTAAAATACATTTTACCGCTTTTGTACATATGGGGCAGTAAAACCATTTCAGAAAAAGTCTGTTATGGCCTCATAACTGGAAATTCCATACAGATTGAACACAATAGCAATAGAAATAAAGGTGTTTCTTTCCTCAAACCACTGTTAGTGTGATCTGATACAGTTCATCATACAGGACAGTATTTGGTGTCTCTGAGAAAAACCACAAAAAAAAAAAAAAAAGCGCTGCACAGACTCATATTGTGTCCAAACAGGGAAATCAAGGAAATGTGAGAGCATGGAATCTGATAACAGGAAAATAACTTTTTTTTCACAATTTGAAAAATAAAGTGGGAATTGTAGGAAGGAACGATGAGAAGCTCAATTGTTCTGTTTTCTGCTATTATGAACCTGCCATTCCCTCCTATTGTTCTGAGTACGCCACATTATTTTGGTTTGCAAGCAGCACAACTTTAAATCAATCACGTTTTTAAAGTTACTGGCAATAAAGTATCATTTTGTGTACTTGTTACTGTGAGTCTATACTGTGTGCTTCACTGGTACAATTAGAAGGACAAATTAGCAACTCATCACAAAACGCTAATTGCGAGGAAATGTTTGTCATTTCAGAATTAGGGCGTAATATTATCTTGCCCATCTGTGAAAAATTTGTCTAAATAAAACAAGAGCAAAAAGATTGCCATGAAGACAAACCTGTAACTCGCTTTGTGACTTTTTTGTCAAGCGTCCCTTAACCTGCCGAGCTATCGATTGGAACAAAAGTGATATATCCTGCAATATTTGACCTGTTGACTGTGTCTCATCTGTATGTTGGCCAGCTGATCTAGATCAACTGCCAAAAGTTAAGTTTTTAGAGTCAGCTGATCGTTTAAATCATGTTTTGTTCCTCTGTTTGCTCTTAGAACAGGGTGGGGTCACCCTGTTAAGAAATTATTATACAGTAGGTTCTGCAGCGTAGCTGTTAAGAGATAAAATGATAGCCAGATATTTTTTCTCTATCAGTTATTTTCCATAAAATCTCCCTATTTTATTCATTGATTGTTTGGCAGCAGTCTGCCTGGAGGCTCTGATGCTCTATAATGCTTTAGTACAGCAGGTGCTGCATTTATTCGCCCCAATGTCCAAAATATCACATATATTCACACAATATAAACTGAAATCCGACTCTAGACACTTGTACATACTTTCAACTTTAAATACATTTCTGACTCCTCTGGAAACGAGGATAACGAGGATAAACAGTCAGTGTTTTTTAGAACAGAAAGAGGAAACATTCATTTTTGCTTGTTATGCTGTTAGTTGTGCCAATTGACCCTTTATTGCCCTGGCTTTTATTACTTCTCATCCAGCTTTCTGTGGTTTAGCTGCTCTGGTTTTTCTCTCATCACTGAGGCTCTGAAACAAACAGATAAACAACAGCAGGACAACTTCTTCACATCTCTGTGTGCTTTATGTTCTCCAAATGCAATTAAATACCTTTGTGAAGGTGACTTCTTAAGATCTCAACGTATTTGATATCAATCAGATGATACAATACTTTGTAGTTGTTGGAGTCTACATGCACTTTATTCTTTATATGGAGAAATAAGACTATTTAAAAAAAAAAACTGTTCTCATGAATCCATACGATAAAGGTGGTCTTAACTTCCTAGACTTTACTACTCTGAACAACACTTTTAAAATCAATTGGTTAAAAAAATATATACAAACATCCTAACTCTATTTGGAATGCTACCTTTGCATATGATTTCTAAACTTGGTGGACTAAACTTCTTCTTAATGTGCAATTATGATATTGATAAAGCTCACATTAAGTTATCAGCTTTTCACCTCCAGGCCTTCCTGTCATAGTCTCTGATCTATAAACACAACTTTTCCCCCCATAGGTATCTTATCTGGAATAACAGGGACATTCTATACAAGCATAAATCTATTTTTATTGAGTATTAGTTCCAAAATAACATTACACACGTGGCTCAGTTATTTAACAAATATGGTCGCCCTTTTCTCCTATGAGGAGTTTTTAACTGAATTTAATCTTCCGATTCCTCCAGGTTAATATACGAAAGTCTTTGGATCCATCTCTCTGGCTATTTGTATGCTATTAAACATTTCTCAGTTGTCTTTGTTATCACCAGTGGATTCTTCCGTAGGTAAAATATGTTTTGTTGATTCAAAAAATAAATCAATCAGAGCCTTATTTCAAATGAACATTAAAGTGGTACCTTATGCCATCTCACACTGGGGAAGATTCCTGGATTACATTAACTGGAAAGAAGTCTGGCTGCTTCCAAATCGATATTTGATAAATAACAAAACAAAAGAAATCTCATTTAAGATAATCCATAACATTTATCCTACCAAAGTCTTTATCCAGAAACGCTTTTAAAAAACCATTGGTGTCACTTGCAGCTTCTGCTGTAATAATCCTGAAACACTTGTTCATGTATTCTTGAACTGTCCACTTATTCAGTCCTTCTGGTACGACATTTATTATTTAATTAGACAAAGATTTTCTTTTGTTTTGGAAGACTATACTATTCGGCATTAAGGGAAATTGCACGGTTCAACCAAAGAGATCAGATAAGGTATATATAATTGACTTTATTATTATTATGGCCAAGTTCTTTATACATAAATGTAAATATAGAGGCTCCAAACCATGCACTAATGCTTTTAAGCAAGAACTTAAACAATATATTGACACCATACAATTATCAGAAAATAAGAAAGCAATCAAAACTCGAGAAGCCTTTGTCCTTTTTAATCTTCTTATTTAGAGCGCTGTTCCCCCCTAGCGTTAACTTTTATTTAATAGATGTACGATCTTAATTTCTTTTTTCTTGTCTTTCTTCCTTACTGTTTCTTGTTCTGCAAAAAACACGGTTATTTACTTGACTGGTAAAAATGTGAATTTAAACCTGTTGAAAATGTCTGTAAAGAATGGTTGTTGTGAATACCTATAGTGCAATATGGTGAAACAAATAAAGTTGTATTGGAGGAAAAACAAAACAAACAAACAAACAAAAAAAAACATACACTTTATTTCCTGTTTGGGGACAGGGGTCCTGAAAAGCCCCGCCCACAGACACATCCGCAAAGAGCTGCAGTTTTTCAGCTGCTGTCACCAGTTGATATGTCACATCAGCCAGCGTCCAATGAGGCGTCTACATACAGGTGCTGGTCATAAAATTAGAATATCATGAAAAAAGTAGATTGATTTCAGTAATTCC
Source organism: Cyprinodon brontotheroides (assembly GCA_018398635.1). Taxonomy (NCBI): domain Eukaryota; kingdom Metazoa; phylum Chordata; class Actinopteri; order Cyprinodontiformes; family Cyprinodontidae; genus Cyprinodon; species Cyprinodon brontotheroides. The sequence goes on along the minus strand of JAGKQL010000068.1, from coordinate 1,231,241 downwards.
ATTTAAAAAGTGAAACTTGTATATTATATTCATACATTACATACAAACTCATATATTTCAGTGATGTTTTATTTTGTTTAATTTTGATGATTACAAATGACAACAAATGAAAATCTCAAATTCATCATATCAGAAAATTAGAATATTACTGAAGACCAATAAAACAAAGGATTTATAGAAATGTTGGCCAACTGAAAAGTATGAACATGAAAAGTATGAGCATGTACAGCACTCAGTATTTAGTTGGGCCTCCTTTGGCCTGTATTACTGCAGCAATGCGCGCGGGGCATGGAGTCGCATCAGTCTGTGGCACTGCTCAGGTGTTATGATAGCCCAGGTTGCTCTAATAGTGGCTTTTAGCTCTTCTGAATTGTTGGGTCTGGTGTATTGCATCTTCTTCTTCACAATACCCCATAGATTTTCTATGGGGTTAAGGTCAGGAGAGAGTTGCTGGCCAATTAAGAACAGGGATACCATGGTCCTTCAACCAGGTACTGGTAGCTTTGGCACTGTGTGCAGGTGCCAAGTCCTGTTGGAAAATGAAATCTGCATCTCCAAAAAAAAAGTTGGTCAGCTGCAGGAAGCATGAAGTGCTTCTAAAACTTCCTGGTATGTGGCTGCGTTGACCCTGGACCTCAGAAAACACATAATGGACCAACACCAGCAGATGACATGGCACCCCAAACCATCACTGACTGTGGAAACTTTTTGTACACTGGACTTCAAGCAACGTGGATGAAGTGCCTCTCTTCTTTTCCTCCAGACTCTGGGACCTTGATTTCCAAAGGAAATGCAAAATTTACTTTCATCAGAGAACATGACTTTGGACCACCTCACCAGCAGTCCAGTCCTGTTTCTCTTTAGCCCAGGCAAGACGCTTCTGACGCTGTCTGTGGTTCAAGAGTGGCTTGACACAAGGAATGCATACAGCAGAAACCCATGTCTTCATACGTCTGTGTGTGGTGGTTCTGGAAGCACTCACTCCAGCTGCAGTCCACTCTTTTGTGAATCTCCCCCACATTTTGAATGGGTTTTGTTTCACAATCCTACTCCAGGGTGCGGTTATCTCTCTTGCTTGTACACTTTTTTCGACCACATCTTTTCCTTCCTCTTCTCTCTATTAATGTGCTTGGACACTGAGCTCTGTGAACAGCCAGCCTCTTTAGCGATGACCTTTTTTGTGTCTTGCCCTCCTTGTGCAAGGTGCTCGATGGTCGTCTTTTGGACAACTGTCAAGTCAGCAGTCTTCCCCATGATTGTGTAGCCTATAGAACTAGACTGAAGAAAGACCATTTAAAGGCTTTTGCAGGTGGTTTGAGTTAATTAGCTGGATTAGGAGTGTGGCACCAGGGGCCATCAATTTTGAACCTTTCACAATATTCATAATTTTCTGATATGATGAATTTGAGATTTTCATTTGTTGTCATTTGTAATCATCCTTAAAATTAAAACAAAATAAACATCTGAAATATATGAGTTTGTATGTAATGTATGAATATAATATACAAGTTTCACTTTTTTAAATGGAATTACTGAAATCAATCTACTTTTTTCATGATATTCTAATTTTATGACCAGCACCTGTATATGATGTTTATGGTCATTGGTGCCTGGTTTGCTCTCGCCCTTTGTTACTGTAGAGTCTATAATACAGGGGCAATTGAAGTGTTGGGACGGCTTTCTCCAATTCTAGTGTACTTGGAGCGAAGAAGAGGATTAACCGGATGAAGGGAGATTATTAACCGGAGAAAATGATTGTTAAATATCCAACTTAACCGCAGCCATTAAGTCAGTGAGCGAGCTGACCGCAGTAAGATGGCCCCCGCGGAAGTTAGCTTTAGCTTAGCATGTTGATCTCTTCTAAGCAGTTTTCCCAATCAGATGAGGCTAAAATCCACAGTGTGCATCATCAGGGAATCGTTTTCTATCAGGTGTTTCCTACCTATCCGGTGTATGATGATCTGGGGGATCCTGGTGAAATCCAGCAGTAGATGTTGATCGTCCATCTTTTCCTCCGAATTGACCAAACTCCCTTTAAACTCCGTCAATGTTTCTTCAGCAGGAGTTAACTGCTCGGTGATAAACTCTCCTTGCAGCTGGACTGAAGACATTTTCTCACTGCAAACACTCCCAGATTATCAGCCTCTCTACAATGACTCCACACACAAAGCTAAGCTAATGCTGCTAATGCTACCCGATCCCTACCAGCAGCTCATTGCGCATGCGCGCCTACATCCGGGTCACCCTCGATATTTCTTTGTAAATGCAGCGATATCTATCTAGGCTCTGTTTGAATTCCTGGGCTGCATCCTCCAAGGACGCGGTCTACCTAGACTGGATCCTTCGAAGTCCGTGAAAAACAAGGAGAAAGGAAGTGTTTTAGCTGTGAATTCGAACAAGTCCACCCCTTCGACGGGTTTTACTGCCATAGGCTCTGTTGCTAAGCAACCGTGTCAGTTGGGACACAAAGCAGAAAAAAAGAATGAAAACCGAAGTTTTCAAAACTGTTTGTTTGTTTCTTTCTTTTTTATTGAGTGGAATAAAGGTTCCAACCAACGGGAGCAGGAAAAAAATAAAAGCAAATATAATTATAGAAACCTTAGTCAGGTAAATAACATGCAGGCTCAGCATCATTTTGCACATCTCTGATGTTGCTGCTATTTTCAAATATCCATCACTGTAAAAATGTCCATAGCTGGATATTGGTTATTTATTCTCCAGGTGCACAGTTTTATATTGTTAAAACACTTTACATTATTTTTATTGTTTTATATTTTAACTCTTCCCTATTATGTTATTCTTAGACATTTTTCTAAGGTCCTCATTTGTTTTGACTGTTTTCAATAATCTTTCTGCTGCTGTAAATTTGCCCATTGTGGGACAATAAAGAGATTTTCTATTCTATAAAAGGGGTAGAAATATATAAGTAAATCTAAACAATGTATGTATAAAAATATATCTTCAAAATCTCTAATATTCAACAACAAAAATACTTAGTTGAGCATATTGTGCAAAATAGCATTAAAAAGATAAAACTCCTATCAGATTTATAGTCCCCACCCTGCAGATATAGTAGAATCTGTCCTTTAATTACAGCCAAACCCATTTACGCAATAACAGGATTAAAACCTTTAGATAAACCAAACATTACCTCCACATATCTGCCTATCAGTTGGTGGCGGTAATGCAGCAAAAAGTTGCTTTCAAACATAAGTATATAAGAAAAACAGAAGTTGCGTCACTGGCAGCTAGCCGCATTAGCTTAGCTTGTGTGTGGGAGGTTGTTGTAGAGAGGCTGATAATCTGGGAGTGTTTGCAGTGAGAATGTCTTCAGTCCAGCTTCAAGGAGAGTTTATCACCGAGCAGTTAACTCCTGCTGAAGAAACATTCACGGAGTTTAAAGGAGTTTGGTCAATTCGGAGGAAAAGATGGACGATCAACTGATCTACTGCTGGATTTCACCAGGATCCCCAGATCATCTTACACCGGATAGGTAGGAAACAGCTGATAGAAACGATTCCCTGATGATGCACACTGTGGATTTTAGCCTCATCTGATTGGAAACCTGCTTAGAGGAGATCAAGATGCTGAGCTAAAGCTAACTTCCGGTTAGAGTGGGAGTCCATAAACGGCTAAAATCTGCATCATGTTTGGTTTTTGCAGCCTTTCGAGTGTGAGTTTATTGTTTTTTGTGTCTTCAACTCTCTGTGTTTTGCTTCTTATTTTATATTAAGTAAAACATTACGGCAGCACATTCAACAACCCGACAGCTCTCGCGAGGTTACTGTACATAGCCCTGAACCCTGTTGCATGCTGGGTATTAGAGTTTTAAAGCTTCCATGTTGTGAATTTAAAGAGGTCCAGCCTTCAGCGGCATTTACCACCATACGCTCTGTCGCTTAGCAACCGTGACAGTTGACACAGATAGCAGGAACAGATTGAATACTTTTTCTTTTTTTTATTATTATTTTCTTTATATTGTAAAGTGAACAAAGACCAAATTCTTTAGAATCCAGAAGAATAAAAGTTCCAACCACCAGGAACAAATCAAATGAAATGATAGAAGACCTTAGTCAGTTAAATAACCTGCTGCTGTCATTTTGCACATCTCTGATGTTGCTGCTATATTCAAATATCCATTACTGTAAAAAAGTCCATAGCTGCATGGTTGGTTATTTATTCTCCAGAGGTCTCTTATATTCAACTACAAATACTTAGTTAAGCAAATTGTTCAAAATAGTAATTTAACAAATAGAATTTATAGTTAACAGTATAATTGCAGAATCATAATTTATTTACACGAGTATCAGATAAAACCTTTAGATAAATCAAAACATTACATACATATCTCCCTCAGCAACCATTAAAACAACTATTTTACATTAAAGGAGAAGTTCGGATTTTTTACACTTACCAGCCCATTTTCTGCCACTTTAGTGTCCAGGGATGAAATCGAGATGAGAAGGACACCAAAAATTTTGACAATTGGTCCTGTCTCTCCTGCTTTTTGGCTCATTTTAGAATCAACCCCACTGGCTGCTTTAGAATGGCTGTACACATGCGGGCATGTCCGATAATGTCCTTAAAACAACCTTAAGCGTTCTTTTTTAAAATATGCTACTCACGGTGTTAAAATTCCAAGCTGTTCAATGGCGTTCAAAGTTTAAGTTTGTGAAGAAAAAGCGTTCCTGTAGTGTTTTATTTAGCATTTTGTAAATCCCGGTGAGTTCTGTAGGAATAGTCAATATTCGGCTGCCACCGGAAACAACGGAAATGGGGCCTGTTTACACAGTTGTAGTCTTTTAGCTTCACTCTCTGTACTCCGACGTCGAGAATCAAGAATCCACCTTTAAGTATTCCATTTTCAGAGTTTTTTAAAGTGTTTAACAGAGGCGTTAGCACCTCGACGTCGCACAGAGTGAAGCGAAAAAGACTACAACTGTGTAAAGCAGGCCCCGACAAATTTGGCAGAATGGCCCGTATTCGAGCTCAATAGTAAAATAACTAAATAGCGCGGAAGCGTTTTCTTCCGCAACTTTGGAGGCGTCGCGCTGGCAGCGATGTGCCCGCTATTTAAAGCACGTTAGGTGGGCCTTAGAACATGGGGCGCTCTACCGATTGATCTAAATGACAAAAAGCTGGTGATCCTTCATCCTAGTTGCAACCATAACTTTCGAACTTCTCCCTTTATCTCAGACGGAACTATTAAATGACTTGTATTATATTAAACTGAACTTCCAATTTTCACCACTTTTCGGCTCCAAGTTCCCATTTCCTCTGATCACGGAGCAGCCGCTTGCTTGGTTCTCGCAATGAATTCTGGGATATCCAAGGATAGAGAGGATACATCGGACCCGTCCTTCAAATCGGGGCAAAAAGAAGGACGCATTTTAAGGCGCATAATCGAGGAGTCTTGGAATCCGACCATACCTCAGCGCCGTGCTATGACGTAATCGGCCTTCGAATCTGGCTGTTGATTAAGTTTTAAACTTAATCAAAGTCAACTGGTCAATGTCATCAAAACTCTCAGTTTTAGGGCATCCATGCATAAGAAATATGAAAATATTAAGAATATGTTTAAAAGTTCCCTTTTCGTTCATATTTCAATCCATTTTCTCATCAGTGTGGGAGAGATGCATTTCTCTGCATAACAAGGTGGTGATTCTGACCTAGTGGAAAAAATGCAAATCTTATTTTGGAAAGTAAACTTCTATGTGCGATGCAAACAGCAACTTCTTTTAGAGCGTGCACCTGCATGCTCTCGCACACATTTAGGAGCGGATACAGGGTTGTGCATGTGCATTTTTTTTTAAGTGGAGAGGGGGGCACTTTAAAAAAATCTTGAAAATCCTCCACTATACCTTAAAAGGTGGGTTTGACCCAGATGAATCACTGATTGATATCCAGAGGAAAGTGGTGCAGAGCATCAGCTGCAGACGCTGGGAGGGGCGGCTCATTTTCCACGTGGAATGTCTGCTCCTCTAATGGTTAAAAGAGTAATGCCCTAAACGTGTATAGCGTTTTATTTAAGTCAGAGGACTTCACCATATTTAAAGATAAATACAGAAATAAATTTAGCCTAATAAATAAATAAGCATTCAATTAATTGCCCCCAAATATACAATAAACAAATAAATGTAGGTGGAAATGGAATTGTACAATGAGACATAAATGTATGTATTTTTTAATTAGCTTCTTTATTTATTCCTCTTTGTAATAATTACCTTATTTATTTATTGTCCATTTTGATCTTCAAATTTATTTATTTAGTACTTATATTTTTAAGTATTCATGTGCATGATATACATTTATTGTCGGTTTTATTTTTCCTTTGTGTTTTCCTTTTTTATTTATTATTTATTAATTTCATGCAATTTATTTCTGCCTATTGTTTTTACATTTCTGTCTACATTTCTGCCTCAATATGCAAATGAGGGGGCGTGTCTTAGAGGGTTATCTTCTGCTCATTGGTTGGTTAGCATTTTACTGCATCGGTCAAATCTACAGGAGGAGAGGAGAGTCTGAAGTTGAATCTGAATCAGTGGCTATTTTTCAATTCACTAGAACGCGAGTATGGACTCATGTCCTCGCCAGGTATGTTCTTGTGAAGAACATAGGAAAGTGTGGACTGGGGGAGAACGGGAGCACGCAGCATAAATCTGGGTCAATTGGAACAGAAGCGTACTGATGATGTCATCACATCCTCAGCTCCTCTGAAGCTGCTTTTCACCTCTTGTTATTAATAGTCTCTAGATAATAATAAATTCTGACTTTTTTATTTAGTGGGGGAATGATAATTAACACAGTCAGATAAACACAAATCAAATGAACATTTTGCCAAATAAAAGAAAAATATCACCATAGACAGTGGTACTTTACATATGGAGAGAGGGCTGATGCATTATATCAGTAAATGGGCCACATAGTGACGCCCTAAAAGAATAGTGTTCTCACCTCAAATGATCTTAAACCGTACTTTTATTGAACAACAGCAACAGAAAAGAGAACATTTACCTTAATACTCTGAGCTCTGTGAGTTAAGAAGATGGGCCACCAACCAAAGGGCAGAAGATAACCCTCTAAGACACGCCCCTCCTCATTTGCATAATGAGGCAGAAATGCAGACAGAAATGTAAATAGAACAGGCAGAAATAAATAGCACGGACGAAATAAATAGGGTAAGAAGAAAACAGACAAAAATATTATATCATGCACATAAATAAATACTTAAAAATAATAATGAAGTCAAGAAGTCATAAATAAATGAAGTTGAAGGCAAATAAATAAAGAAGCTAATTAAAAGAGATTCATACATTTGTCTCACTGTATAATTTAATTTCTACCTACATTTATTAGTTTATTGTGTTTTTTGGGGAAATTAATTGTATTCGTATTTATTTATTGAGCATTTATTTATTTCTGTATTTATTCTTAATTATGGTACCAGTTCTTCCTCCATAGCCAAAGCGCTTTATAATTTCAATATCAGTCATTCCCCCCATTCACACTCACAGTCTGATGGTGGGGGAGCTGGCATTGTAGCCACCAGCTGCCCTGGGGCTCACTGACAAGCAAAGCTGCCGTACACACTGGTGCCACTCGACAGCGTCCTCGAAGTGTCCTGCTCAAGGACACAACCTCACTGAAAGCCAGAGCTGGGGCTTAAAGGAATAACACTAAAAACATGAGATAAGCCTTCTTCTCTACTTTCTCACACACCCCTATGCTGGAACAACACTCTGGAAGTACTTTTGAGGTCAGGTAGATCTATGGCGCCTGCCAAGATGCGTTCACGACGAGAGTCTCACGGAAACCGCTGCAGACCAAACCAGATGAAAGTGCGCATTCAGCTCGGCAAAGAACTCATGCTCTTCCTCAACTACAAGTCCTCAGACATTTTTCTTTCGTTGTTTTCTTTCTTTTGAAACTACAGGTAAACAGCACATTTCTTCTTCTACTTTTGGTATTATTTGAAGAGCAGACGCTGAATGCGCGACTTTCATCTGGTTTGGTCTGCCGCGGCTTCCTTCACGTGTCCGAGCAGCCATGTTTATCTTTCAAGGAAATCCTATATACACTACATTTTATGCTCTCACAAAAAACATTCTAAATGACTTTGTTTCGAAAAAATTATGGATATACCCCACTGTGGACACTTGGAATACATTGGACCGAGCAGTATGGAGGAATATTGACACGCTTTTTGTGGACTTTTTTACTGGCGACCTTTCTCGCCTCAGAGCCGCGCATAGACCTCCATTATTTGAATGTCAGCAGACAGCAAGAAGCCTCCCAGATCTCCAGATGCATTTTGAGGTCATATCCAAAAAATTACTCCAGAGTGCTGTTCCAGCATGGGGGAGAGTAGAAAATGAAAGGCCGTAATCATGTTTTGGGTAACTATTCCTTTAAACTAACAACCCTCCAGTTGCAGGGCAAACTCCTTCATCCGGTGTCACTGTCACTCGTATGATATATAACTGTCCCACGGCATTTATTGCAATGTTTCCATTTTCTCTAAATGTAATTTTCATTATATTTTTAATATAGGCATCTAAAGCTTTTAAGGTGTACAGCTGCACAGATTCATTAGGTTGGGCTTTATTGCTGCTGTGATATCTTAGCTGTAGCAATCATCACACTAGGTTGTTTCTTTGGCTTCATGCCTTTTATTCTCTTATATTCACACAACAGCCAAACTTGCCTTTAGCCGTAGCTTGATCTCCCTATCAACTCAGGGTTCCCGCAGGTCCTTAAAAGTCTTAAAAGGCATTGAATTCTTCAAAATAAAACTAAGGCCTTAATGGTATTGAAATCTCTTAAATCAGTCTTTCCTAGGTCTTAATTTTTAAAACCTCATAAATAGGATTATTTTTTATTATGATTTATTTTTGTAAATCTAAATAAAACGTTAAAATTGACCTTTTTTTTTTATAAAAAAAAAAAAATGGCTCGCCATTATTGGTTCCGTCCCCGATAGCGGAACCAATAAAAGCCTTGTTGCGTGCCGTGGACATTTAGGAGATGTCTCCTAAAATATGAGCAAATGTAGCCTGAAAATTGGTCTCCAGCCAAGAGTTTTCTCTCCATGGCTAAAACCAGGGAAACATACATGAAAGTACAGTGGATTTCCCGGTGCAAGAAGTTGGCCAAGTTTCGAATCCATGGGCAATCTTCATGCGCAGTGGAGTCCGTACATGTGAAGCACCCAAATACAAAGCGTCAAAATGGAAGTTACTTTGAGAAAGCGCAGCCAGTATTTTTCAGTTTAGTTCCACCCTTGTCTCTGCAACTCCTCATCTCTATCACCAAATCAAACATACTAAGAAAACCATACAAAGAAAAATAGCTGCAAAAAAGACTTAGCACTGGTTATGTTGTGGTTTTAAAACTGATTTGTTTTGTTCCCTGCTAAAACAAAGTTTGACCAATTCAGTTAAATTATTGTTAAAATATATCTGTCATTTTTTGTGTTTTTAGCTTTCTTCCTGTATGGGAAGCTTTTCAAAAATTTGAAACATTAGTGCAGTGGTTTATGTTAAAAATAAACCTTTGGTAAGTTGTCACAAGAGGGTTTTTCTTGTGTTTCTTGTGAATTTGGTCTTAAATTTTTATTTCAAGTGGCATTAAAAATTCTTGAATTTAACTTGCCTTATGCTGTAGGAACCCTGGTAACTAATGTGTGCTCGCCATAAGTCTTGCCTTATCATAGGTATATGGCTCCCCCTAGAGGTATTAACTATAAACGTTAAAGACAGTCAGTATATCAGTATATCAGTATATCTTGACGAGGATCTCACTAAAGAATGATCAGCATTAATTCAGAGATTCCATTGTTTATAGGGAGAGGACTGTACAACTCTGACAGGAGATGAGATTTATTTGTTTTTAGTTTGTTTATTATGAGCGACATGCTTTTTTAAATTTTATTTATTTTTTTTTTTTTTACATTACATACAGAAATACTGAAATTATTTTCAGATTACCCATAAATAGATTCATAAATTCTGCGGGGTAAAAGGAATTAGATCAGGTTTAGGATTAGTTAAGTGGGACTGATAAATGCTAATAATGGCCATTTATTGGGATGATAACATCCAGAGCAGCTGTAAAAAGGCACTTAGTATTTACTGTGTAATGGAAGACAAAGGCTGTTTCTCAATTCACTAGTACGCGAGTACGGACTCGTGTCCTCGCCAAGTATGTTCTTGAGAAGAACACAGGAAAAGTAGTCTCACGGACTCTGGGAGAACAGGAGCACGCAGCATAAGGTATGGGGTCAATTGGAACAGAAGCGTACTGATGACGTCCTCACGGGCAAGTCGGAGGCTGCATTTCACCTCCTGTTATTAATAGTCTCTGGATAATAATAAATTCAGACTTTTCATTTAGATGGGGGAATAATAATTAACACAGTCAGATAAACACAAAATCAAATGAACATTTTGCCAAATAATAGAAAAAATATCGCTATAGACAGCGCTACTTTACATATGTCTATTCCAAAAGAGGGCCCCTGTAAACGGGCTGCCGTTTAGCCTCGGAGCTCTGCTGGTTGCAGCAGTTCTCTCAACTTCAGAAAAAAACATTTAAATTATGCATTGAATCGATAAATGGACCCTATAGTGATGCTTAAAAGAATAATGTTCTCACCTCAAATGATCTTAAAACGTATACTTTTATTGAACTACTCTGAGCTCCATTGAAAGCTGCTGCTGCAGTGCATGCTGGGACAGCTGTCAAAATAATCTCAAGAACGAACAAGTCCCTGCTCTGATGCTTGCTGGGTAAATAGGGAAGGGCGAGAACAACATCAGGGGACTTGAGATGTTCTTGGTCTTGCTGTTCTTGTGGGTGTGGACCAACACTAGGGGGCTGAAGGCTGATGACGTTTCAAGGAGCACATGAGAACACACAAGTACATATATTGAGCTCCAACCCCAATCAAACTGGGGAGGGAGGAACCCCATGAGATGATGAGGCAGATCCTACCTGTTAGAACGTTTTTAGACTGGTAATTTTCTCCTGCTGCCAGGTGATTTCACCTACCCATAATACATTGATCCATTATCGTTACAGCAGTAAACTAGTTTTCCCATGATGTTATTTCGGTTTACAACCACATATGGCAAAAAACCATTTTGATATGTATCCAGGTTGACTGTATACGTTTTTCTGATATATATAAAAAAACATTTTTTTTTTCTTGTCAAAATAACTATTTCAAACAAAAGGAAATTCTTCACATCTAGACTAAACTTTCTGGATGTCTAGAAATTAATTATAGGCAATGTCCATATTCCCATTGTTACTGGTCATCGTATTTGGTATTATTTTGACTATGAAGAAATGTTTTTAAGATATATATGAAATGTCAAAACAGCCACTTAAAATGTGTCCCAACATTTCTTAGATATATGAAAATAATGTTTCTTACTAGTACAATTAGTTTATTATAATTTATGAAATTCAGTTTCTGCTTCAAAAATGTAATTTAGAAATCTGTTATTACAATTCTGATTAGGAATGTGATTTTGACCAGGAATAATCCTATTGTAGTGATCTACGAATTGAGCAACAGAGAGGAGTGATTTTAATAGATGTCAAATCGGCCTGCCATAGTCACTACATATAAACCTACACACTAACTCAAGAAGCAATATTCTCCTACTCCATCCTTCTCCTCTTTGCAGCTGTAGTCCTGTTTGTCTGTCTTTAAAACACTTTGTCCAAATAGTTTTTTTCATTTCTGCGTTAAAATCTGTTGTTCCAGTAGTGTGAAATAGGCACTTCCTGTTGTCTGGTCGAATCAGGCTCCACTGTTAACAGCTTTTTACACTTGTTATGCATCTGCTCACCTCTGAGTGAACCTATTTAGAGTCGATCAAACCTCTTCAGAGCAGCCTTATTGATACCAAAAACTGAGTTTCCAACCTTAGGTTAGATTATTTTAGAGTTTGGCATTTAAATCGAAGTTTTTTTTAAACCTGCTTTGTGAAACGGACCCCTGATCAGTAATGGATGAGAAAACCATGTGATGCTTCATCCACCAATTAAATCATGTATTTTCTTCTGTAGATGGTAAATAGTCTGTACTTGTATAGTGCTTTTTTTCTTCCAAAAGGACTTGACCAAAGAGCTTTACACTACATTCACCCATTCCCACTGATGGTAGCAAGCTACATTGTAGCCACAGCTGCCCTGGGCCTCACTGACAGAAATGAGGCTTCCCTACACTGGTGCCACCACTCCCTTCCACCTAGGGTGACCACCTGCTAATAAGCCCAAGGGGGGGACAAGGGTGTTTCTGAGGGACAAAGTGGGACAGTGCTTGGTGCAGCTGTGCCCCCACCCTCACGGCAGATTCCTCACTGATAGAGGTTTACACATTTCTAGCACATACCATCCTTACATGGTATATTAATGATGTCCTATTCCCATAAACGTGTAATTGCTGATGAATGCTAATGAATAGGCCAACCAATGTGAATTTTTTCTAAATAAAAAATTCATAATACTTGAACATTCAATGAATAGATGCACTTCCAATTCGGATGCATTTTAGTTATTCACTTATTTATTTTTATTGCTAAATTTATTCACTTTAAATAAATTATAATTGAAATTAGTTGATTAACAGGAATTGTAGTTGCTCTACACCCTCACAGGAACTGTAAAAAAAAAAAAATAAAATAAAAAAGTGTTCTGGGGACACCTTTAGGACTTTGGGGTCACCTTTAGGACTCAGGCGCTGCCAGAATCTGAATAAACCGAAAGAAAAGATAAAGGGCAAATTAATTTATGATAAGCTTCCAAATGGTTTTCCAGTATAGACAGAGGAGTGCAAACCCATCACCATCACAATACAAACAATACAAAAAAGGTTAGCAAATACAATCCTATACAAAACAATGACCTCCATTTTCACCTAAAAGGGCTACTGTTTCTAAAGAGGTGACACATTTGCACACAGACATTTCCGAAAATGTTCAAAAATCAATCAAACTGTCTTAGACAAATGAAGTACTTACATATCTGGGGTTTTCTTACGCTTTCAGGTTTCTTCTTGAAGTTGTATTTCTTGTTGGGCGTGCAGCATTGAGGGAGAACCTTCTCTTTCACTACATAAGTGTAAAAAGTAAAAAAATGCGCAGTTCAACTGGTATTTTTCTGCTTGGCCATACTTTTTAATAATGCGCGTTCTGGCTGCATTCTTGGAAAATGTTTAGACCGACCACTGATTATTCAAATCACAAAAAGTGGCAGAAAGAGCTGGTTTAAAATTGACTTCAAACATTTAATCTCATGAATTTGGGCTTTCACTGCCATCTGCTGTCATATGAGTAAGCACAACTTACCCAGCGACCATAAACTTTTTCATATTTGCGGCTGATTATGGTGACACGGTCTCAATTTGCGGGACGAATGAATTGGGCTTCAAACGCTGTGCGCGCACGCGCTACGCGGGACGGGTGGTCACCCTACTTCCACCACTATCAGTAGGCAATTAGGATGAAGTGTCTTGTCCATGGACACAACAATACTGAAAGGCGGAGCCGGGGCTTGAACCAACAGCCTTCTGGTTGCAATTCGGGCTGCTTAGTGGTGCAGTGCAAGATCCGGGTACGATTCCTGGCTCTTTCTGCATGGAGTTTACTTGTTCTCCCTAAGCATGCAGGGGTTCTCTCTGGGTACTCCGGCTTCCTCCCACCGTCCACAAACATGACTGTTAGGTTAACTGGTTTCTCTAAATTCTCCTTAGGTGTGTTTGTGTGTGTGTGTGGGTGTGTGCATGAATGAATGGTTGTTTGACCTGTTTGTCTCTGTGTTGCCCTGCGATGGACTGTCCAGGGTGTACCCCGCCTCTCGCCCGTAGACAGCGGGAGATAGGCACCAGCACCCCTCGCGACGCAACTTGAGATAAGCATGACAGAAAATGGGTGGATAGATGGTTGCATTTCTACATCTTCTCCTGCCTATCAGTCAGGGTCACATTGGGTCTGGTCTCCAGCGGTCTGTGGGTGAAAGGCAGGGTACATCCTGGACTGGTCATCTACAGTAAATATCACCTGAACAGTAGTTAAAATATTTAACAGTTGAGAATCTGCAGCTCACCTCTAATCTGCAGCTCTAAAGCTTTGATTATGAAAGTAGATGTCCAATCCTTGCCAGATTACAGAGGAGCATTGAGTGGCCTTTTCATTTCTTTTATGTGAGAGGTTCAGTGCCTGCTGAGAGATGTAGTTCCAATCTGTTTCTATCTTGTTAGATCTAACAAGGGTAAATAAAGTGAAGTGTCCTTTCTATAACCTACACTAGAAAGTCTTTCTGCTGTGTTTGTCTTTCCAGACCACCTACAGGATAATGTTGGAAAAGAGGAGGACTTGATTGACCAGCAGCTCTGTGAACAGGAGAGGAATTCCAGTTTGGATGAAGAGGAACCAGAACCTCTGCAGATAAAAGAAGAGCAAATGGAGCCAGAACATCCCTGGACAAAAGAGGAAACCACAGAGCTCCCCATTAGTGAGAATGAAGAGCATCTTGTTCTGAAGCAGACTGAAGACAAACGAGAGAAACCTTTCCCATGTTTGACATGTGGAGAAACCTTTCTAGAAAAAGAACATTTATTGGTTCACATGAGGTCTCACACAGGTCAGAAGTTTTATGAATGTCCGTTCTGTGGAAAAAGCTTTATTAAGAAATCTAAACTTGATAGACACATCAGAGTTCACACAGGGGAGAAGCCTTTCTCCTGTACAATTTGTGACAAAAGTTTTACTGACAAAAGTTTTTTACCTGAACACATGAGAACTCACACCGGTGAGAAGCCTTTCTCCTGTACTATTTGTGGAAAAAGTTTTACTGTGAAAAGTAGTTTAACTAAACACATGAGAACTCACACAGGAGAGAAGCCTTTCTCCTGTACTATTTGTGGTAAAAATTTCACTGTAAAAAGTAGTTTAATTGAACACATTAGAACTCACACAGGTGAGAAGCCTTTTGAATGTCTCTCCTGTGGAAAAAGCTTCACAACGAAATCTCATCTTAATCGACACATCAGAGTTCACACCGGTGAGAGGCCTTTGGATTGTCTATCTTGAGGGAAAAAGTTTCCACTTTGAATTTCACCTTAATAAACATATAACAATTCACACAGGTGAGAAGCTGTTCTTCTGTACTATTTATTGCAAAAATTTTAGTCTTTTGACATTTCACATGAGAACTCACTCAGATGAATTACCCTTTTCTTTCAAGACTTGTACGAAAAGGTTCCCTCACAAATCTAATTGTTAGACACATTAGAATTCAAACATGGGAGAAGCATTTCTCCTGCACAATGCGTGGCAAAAGTTTTACTGTAAAATGCAGCTTGACTAAACACATGACGACTAATGTGAGAAACATTTTTCATCCATGACACATGAAACTTATTTTAATAAGAGAGATTTATTGCTTCACCTAAGAAGTCAAATCAATTTAGCCCTGAAACACTTGTTTTTGACAAAAATCTTAGATTTTGTATTAGTTTTAGTCTTCAGGACGAAAACTATTATTAGTTTTAGCCACATATGATAGGTTTAGTCAGTTTTATGTTGCAATTCATAAAACAGTTAAGTTTACAACTTCAAATAACAACTAGATTCTTTACCAGACTGACAGATCTTGCCTAGATACTACATTTGCTG
The DNA here is from genome assembly GCA_018398635.1 of Cyprinodon brontotheroides. Lineage (NCBI taxonomy): Eukaryota > Metazoa > Chordata > Actinopteri > Cyprinodontiformes > Cyprinodontidae > Cyprinodon > Cyprinodon brontotheroides. The sequence goes on along the minus strand of JAGKQL010000068.1, from coordinate 1,215,555 downwards.
GGTATAGAATGCTGCCATGCAGTTGATCATTGCTGTTGTGCAGAAAGCTTTGATTTGTAGAATTAAATTAACTTTTTATGAATGAATACCTACCTGACAACAGCCAGATGCATGTCTCGCCTAGCCCACTCACATACATCTGGGAACCCGGGCCATAGGAATTGCCTTTACTGAAGGCTGGGCCTTATCAAAACTCCTTGCATATGATTGGATAAGCCACTTGTCTGTCATCTTTATCGACATGCTATTTCAACCACTCACACCGAAGCTAACCCGCGGACGCCAGAGAGAGGAGGAGCCATTTGGTAGATCAAGCTCTTGCCAACTGCCGGTCGGGAGAAGGGCGAAAACATCGTTTCCACCAACAAAAGCCTTCAAAGCCGCTTCTCTGATGTTCTTTAATGAAACAATATCAGATAGATTGGACTACACAGAAGAAATAGCAGCATCAATGCTAACGCTTGCTTCCTCAATGCGAGCCGTTGTTGTTGGAATCTCACGGTCGCTTCTCCACCCAGGACACACCCGCCCTGCGTCCTGATTTGGACAGACCATAAATTCCGGTTGGGGAAATCACTTTCAATGAGCTGGTTCCCAGATGTATGTGAGTGGAGCTAGGCGGAGCGAGACATGCATCTGGCTGTTGTCAGGTTATGAATACCCGACTTTTATACAAAAGTGTCTCACAAACGCTTTGAAAATAGCAGATCTAGTTTAACACATCATATTGGTTAAAATAGCAGTCAGACAAGCTTACAAAATTTACAATAAATGAATGGATTTTGACATACAAGGTTTCCATCATAAGGCAAACACTTCCTGATCTACTATGAAAAATGCCTTAGACAGATCAATAAAATCTTCATTACTCCAAAAAAGCAAAGAACAAAAACATTCTTCTTTCTACTTTGGCAATTATGGCTTTATTTCTTCAATTTACCCCTTGGTTACCGCTACTCAGGGGTCAAAGTAGATTTAAATTCAAAGGGGTCTGATGTATATATATAAAAAAAAAGGATAACCTACATAATTGCCCTGTAATTCAATGCCAATACAGACCTAAATTCAATGAATATGCCAACTACATGTTGACATATTGAAGGAAACAGAGAAAATATTTTAATGACAATACAAGGAAACCTTTGCATCATATTTGAATAGATAGAAAGCAATGAAATATTTGATTTTGATATACTTTACGGATTCTGTTTGGTAGAAATGAAAGAATCTTTAGTATCACCTCTTGTGAGTTGGAAGAAATAAAATCTTGATAGTTAGACAAAAGTATTTTTTACGATTGGCAGAGGATGATCAGCCACCTATTGTTTAGCAAGAGCAGGAAGAGTCATACTGCTGAGAGCGAACGTTCATTGTGGAGCGTAACGCTCAGAGCAAAGTAAAGCTAGAGCACGCAAAGACGCATATTTGAAGAAGCACAGCTGGAAGAGCAGAGTTTGTCAGAGTTCAGAGCGCAGTACCGGACGATTCTGGATTATTTTCATCCCTGCCGCTGCTGCCACACTCCATCTGTAGTCATGCAGAATTTGCACCACTCACGCCTGGTGGGCACCATGATCAAACAGGAAACAGCAACACAGCTAACTGCTTAGCAGATTACAGCACGTCTCATCAACAAATCTCACACCCATGAGTCGTCAAGTTTTTATTGCCATAGATCTACGTTTAGCCCATCAGACTTTATTGTCATGAAAAAAAGAGCATCAACGAAATAATTTTGTCATCGTTTACAAAAACAACACTGCCCTGAACAGTTCCCTATTATAGTTTTTTTTTTTTTTTACATAAATACCTCTTTAGCGCATTCCTTATTTCTACCTTTGTTTAATATAATTTATGTCTATTCCATTATAAGGGAAAAAGGCTTCGCTTACAACCAGTCCTTGATTGGTTGTAGTGTCTAATTTCACATAAAAGATTTTTCAACTTCAGCGATCTCCTCTCTCTCCATGCGGTGCTGCTTTTTTTTTTTTTTTTTTTACAACACCTCAGCTCTATCTAGTGGAGAGGGAGGAGCAGTGAATGCTCTGACTGCGTGGAGTTCACCGCTCGCCCCTACACCACCCTTTACCGCACGATTTGTATAGGCCATACCAAAAAGAGAGACGTGGTTATAAAGTAAAACACATCCGATTTGGGGAAAAATACAAATTAAAATCTGTTAATCGCACAGAGAAACAGCCAGGTTTGGAGTCGCACAGATCTTATATAGCGAGACAGACAAATGCAAAAACAATCAATGAAACATTCAAAATCGGAAAACTTCACCGATGATAGTTCAGGAGGCCAGAAAAAAGACATAGTAGTGATCCTCTTTGAGACTCACAAAAACAAGGGACGGCTCATCTCTCTGTCCTCAAGGAAAAAAAAAATTCAACAAGCTTCAGGAGGACAGAAAATTGATATAAAAAAAAGTGATGTCCTTTCAGTCTCACAAAAAAAACAAAAACAGTGTGCAGGTAATGGTATCATTCACAGATCTCTCTCTGGGAATCAACTTTTACTGCCTTAGCCAGCATATAAACCGTCCCACAACGGAGCATTTGCCCTTTCTTTAGACATACTTCCCGTTATGTTTTTAACATAGGCCTATAAAAAGTATCTATCTGTTCTGGTTTGAGATGCCTCACAGACTCATTAAGTGGGCTTTTGGCTTTATAACTGCGCCAGTTATCTATTTCTAATATATTGTTTTAATTTGTGTGGCACAGAGACAGAAGTGGAAAAAAAATCTCCACAGATCTGCTTATCCTGCTAGTCGGAGCCTCTCTACGCAGTCAGTGACAAAAAATGCAATCGGAGATTTTTAAAAAGCCGCACACAACCGGTGTGATCCCACACCACAGGATTGAACAGTAAAGACCTTTTCTGTGTTTTACTTGTGATAAAATATCCATCCATTAATGTAATTACTTCTAGATTGATGTACTGAGCAGAAATCTAAACCTGATGTGTTCTTAAACTTCATATGGTTTCATATAAGTTACAATTTTTTTCCCATGTTTTCTCTATTTTTCCGACAACCTAAAGCTGTAAAATAAGTTGTTTAACGGTAATAAAATGTTCAGAGGATGATTAAGAAACGTGTCTTAAGTTTTTCTTCATGGTCAGTGCTTGGTAAATTTAATTATGCCAGATTTAGTTTAATTTCCACATGTTAGCTTTAAAAAGGAAAGATGGAGCTGGCACATGAGACTTCAGAAAATCAGAATATATCTGTAGAACCTGAATGTCAGTGGTTTTTAACCAACAATTTATCTTTAACATAAATTCTATAATAATTGGTGGGGGGTCAGATCTGTACTGTATACAGTATATTGTATGCTTATCAAATAAGTATTGAACACACCACCGTTTTTCTTAGTAAACATATTTCTAGAGGTGCTATTGGCATGACATTTTCACCAAATGTCAGTAACAACTTAGACAAATTTAATCCATGCATTCCATGTAATAAACACATAAAAAGAAATCAAACCATAGATATCCAGAAATTGAGTTATTTGTAAGAGAGTGAAATAACTGGGGGGTTATTTAACACCTTTACTTAAATGTATTTAGGACTTTGTAAAAAAAAAAAAAAAAAAAAAGCCTGGCATTGACGGCTTCAAGACGCCTCCTGTATGGAGAAACTGTTCGCATGCCTTGCTCAGGTGTGATTTTGGCCCATTCTTCCACACAAAAAGTCTTCAAATCTTGATGGATTTGTGGACCTTTTCTATGAACTCTTATCTTTAGTCCTTTCCATAGATGATCTATTGTATTCAAGTCAAGGAAATTGGCTGGGCCATTCTAGCAGATTTATTTTCGTTCTCTGACACCAATAGAGAGTTTCCCTGGCAGTGAGTTTGGGATCATTGTGTTGCTGAAATGTCCAACCATGTTTCGTCTTCATCGTCCTTGTAGATGGTAACAGATGTTTCTTAAAAATGTCTGTGTATATTTTTTCATTCATCCTTTCTTCAATTCTATGAAGTTTGCCAGTACCATATCCTGAAAACAGCCCCATGCCAAGATGTTCAAACTTCACTGTTGGTGTGGTGTTTTTGGGTTGATGTGCATTTGACCTCCAAACATGTATTGTATTATGGACTCCAAAGTGTTCAATTTGGTCTCATCTGAACAGACTATATTCTCTCAGTATTTCACAGCCTTGTCTAAAGGCAAACTTTAAAAGAGCTTCATCATGCTTTTTCTCCAGCAATGGCATGGTTAGCGTGCATACAGGCAATGGTGGTTGAGTGCATTATTGTACCTGTTAATGCCAGGTCTTTCTGAAACTCTCCTGGTTGGTTGGAGCACCTGGTTGGTTTATGGTGAAATTGTTCTTTCTAATTCCGGATTATGGCCCCAACATTGCTCTCTGGAACATTCAGAAGTTTAGAAATCCCTTTGTACCAATGCCTTCATTAAGGTTGTGGAGGTCGCAAGAAAGTTCTTAACGTTTATCAATCATGAGATGTTTCTTGTGTGATACCAGTAAAACCCTTTTATAGGCCACCATTAAGGACTGAACCAGCTGAAAATAATTTGCACTGACCAGGAGCAGGATCGCTTTCTAATTACTGAGAGATTTTAGTTGGTGTCTTGGCTTTTAATAGCTGTTTGCACCTCCCTTTCTTCACATGTTCAATGCTTCTTCCCTACGCCATTCCACTTTATTACACACAACTTAATTTCTGGACATCCATGGTTTGATTTCTTTGTATGTGCGGATTGTTACTGACATCTGGTGAAAAGCATCTGGATGCTCTCTATAAATATATTTACTTAGAAAAATGGTGCATATTTGTTCAGTTTTGCTCCTCCATCAGTTAAATAATCACACCGTCTGTAGTCATGCAGAATGTTTACTCTGTCTATTCTTCATCATAGCTTAGCTTCTTCATTAAAGAAAGTGCAACATAACAGTTAATTTCTGTTTATTTATATAGTGCCAATTCACAACAAATGTCATTTCAAGGCACTTTACAGTTCAACCAGATCATACAGTCGAATTGATTCAGTTTTCTATCTAAGGAAAACCAGTTGATTGCATTGATTCATTGACTTGAAGGCAATCCGTCACACTAAGCATGCTTGTAGCAACAGTGGAGAGAAGAAAAACGTCCTTTTACCAGGAAAAAACCTCCATTGAACCAGGCTCAGTGTGAACCGCCATCTGCCGACTGGGCCCCAAGAATACAGAAGCAGACCTACAGAAAGAAGATGAGATACAAATGGCAACTGTCAACCAGATCCACAGGTGGCCCCATCCAGGAAACACACAGCCAGGCAGGCGAGCTCTGAGCCAACTCCCATATCAGAGGACGAAGAGAGCACATTCAACCAGTCACAGTAAGAGAAAACAGGACTATACTGAAAAAAAACAAAAAAAAAACAGGCCGAGCTGAAACATCTATAAACAAGGGTGTTGATGGCAGCAGCACAGCTGATATTTCTCTCTAGGATGGAGTCACAGCCAAAAAGGAAAAGACCAGATGAAGCTACTATGAGAAAAGCAGAGAGAGCAGAACGTTAGAGAGTCAAGTAACAAATCCTGCAGAGTGGGAGAATAGAGATAGATGAAGCAGAATGATGAAAAAAGGGGTCCCCTATGTCCCTCCAGAAGTCTAAACCTATAGCAGCATAACTATAGAGATAGCTCAGGATAACCTGAGCCACTCTAACTATAAACTTTATCAAAAAGGAAAGTTTTAAGCCTAGCCTTAAAAGTAGACAGGGTGTCTGCCTCACGGACTAAAAACTGGTAGTTGGTTCCACAGGAGAGGAGCCTGATAACTAAAAAGATCTGCCTCCCATTCTATTTTTAGAAATTCTAGGAACCACTAGTAAACCTGCAGATTGAGAGCGAAGTGCTCTGTTAGGAACATAAGGAACAATCAGATCTCTGATATCAGATGGAGCTTGGCCATTTAAGGCTTTATATGTGAGAAGGAGGATTTTAAAATTCTATTCTGGATTTAACAGGAAGCCAATGAAGAGAAGAACCAGGATAGGAGAGATGTGATCTCTCTTTTCATTTTCATCAGAACTCTGGCTGCAGCATTTTTAGATCAGCTGAAGGCTTATAAAGGTCCTGTAGGAGATCTTTGAAAAACTGTTCCAGCAGGCTATATTTTTGAATATACACACCCATCCCCCTCACCTTCAGACCACCCCTTGAAACCACGCCTTCAAAACACATAAACGCGCATTCTGTCTGTTGAGGTGCTTGAGAACAAAATTTGCAGCCATGGCATCTCCTCCTCTTCTCCTTCTACGTTAAGATTGTTCAACATCTCAATGAATGTAAACAGGCTGTCACGGCTGTAACTTCGAGAAATATTGATAGTAGATGTATACTATACGAGTTAATGAAATTTTACTTGTTGGTTTGATGCGTGTTACTGACCCATTCATATAGTAATAACACTGTGACGCCCGTAGTCTGTAGGTTACAAAGTAACTGATTATGAGTAAAGAAAACAACCAAAGCGATAAGCATTAATGAAAGTGTGATTGGTTTTTGATGGTGTTGTCCGCATATTTTACTTATGTATTTAGACAATCTTTGACGAGAGCTCCAGCTCCGACTTGCCCAGGCCATCACAAACGAAACAAGCGAAATGTCAGCCCAGTAGAAGAGGTGGACAGAGGGCCAGAGATCGAAGAGGAAGCAGAGGTCAGAGAATAGGGCGAGGAAAGGGACGAAGTTAGACTGCTGGTCTGCAACTTTCACAGGAGGACTTCGACAGAATTGAAGCCCTGCAAGCTGACAGGTTTGCAAATGAGGATGTACGTTCATCATGTATTTATATTCTTTTTTAGTACCAGACACTGTTTGGTTCCAGAGATGTATAAAATAGAAGTAGGCCTGTTGTAATGGATGTTATTACATCACCAGTAGTGTAATATTACATGTTTGTAGGTACATAACATCAATAGTCTTGTAATTGCATCCATAAGAGCCCTTCTGTTTTATACATCTGTTTGCCTCTGACACAATACAGGTTTTTAATCTAAATCGAGTTATTAACAGCTTGTATGCTTACTACATCGGCATATCTACCCAATTACATAATTGCTAAAGTCCTCACAAGGATCATCATTAAAGGCAATACATAAACCATTTATTTCTTTACAGGCCCGGATTCAATCGCTGAATTTAGAGCAAAGCCTTCATTTACTGCGGTGCGCCCTGACCCATAACCCCAGTCTGATGTTTGACTTGGCACACCTGACAGCCTGACCTCCAGGTCCACAGCCCCCAGCAGCTACACCTACATGGTGTGTCTGAACAAACTGCAAGGAGATGCCCATGGACATCGAAAGGAAGTGTCGTGGAGAAACCGTTGACTCTTGCATGTCCATGATTCAACACATGGACCAGTTTGTGTTCAAAGAGGGGGTTCTGAGTTTCGCCAGAAGAATTTTGCAAAGGCTGATGTTATAGGGTCAGGTGAAAGCAACAGAAGCTTCAGGCATGCAGCCTACAGACAGTTTGTGATATGGCAGCATGGGGCACTGGGGCAAGGTTTCGTAATACCCAGTTTCTGTGAGTGGAGAATCCATTGCAGTTACCCTGATCCACTAGGGCACTATATATTTGTAATTTATTTATATATATTTATATTATTATATATCTATTATTTATTTATATCTATTATTATTTATATATATTTCTTTATTTTCTGTTATATATTATTTTCTATTATATTTACTTTTTTATTATATGGTTTATTTTTTCATACTCTTCACTTTTTTTGGTTTAGAACAATGTTTGTTTATTAGATTTTTTTTTTTTTTTACATGTTTCAAAGCAAAATGTCACATAAGCTTATGCTTGTTGTGTAATATATAATTTGAAGATTTTATTTGCAAAACGGTGTATCCGCCATTTTTGACTTTTGCATTTTATTATAGTAAATGACTTCAGAGCTCCTATCACCTATTTGTGAATTCTTGCCATTCTATTTTTTCGAGAACATGTTATTTTATATGTCAACCTATATAAAATGCATTTTGCAATGGAAAGCCCAATACTAAAATGTCAATTTTCCACCATTCTACAAAATAGAGATAAAACATTCTGCACATCAACTCTTCATTTGTTCCCATCCATTTTCTAAACAGAGAATGAATAAAAACTAAAGCACAAAGCCAAATAGTGTAAAACAATATTTAGTGAAATATTAAATAGTATGGTCATTAAAAAAATATATCAAAAATTAATCTTTTTTTTAGAAATTAAAGGGAAGAGCCTAGTCTGTTGGTGGAGGGGTCTGTGTGGTTAAAAAGAAACAGAAACAGTAAAGGGAATTAGAAATCACATATCTGACAGTTGTGATATTTCATAACGTGAGAAACCTTTAATAAAACATACCAATTCCTCTGATGACTTGTTTCTATAGCAGCTCTGGAGTTTTTGGGGCAGGTTCACCCGAGAGCGAGGCCAAGTCTTCTCTGATCATCTGGCCTTGAGGGTCTGGTGTCCTCCATCCCTCTTGTTACAGCCAGTCTTCCACGCAGGATGTTGCTCTGGAGATCAGCAATATAGCTGCGACCATTGTCGACCTTGATGTTATGCAGCCTCCAGGTCCTGGACCTTTTGTTATACTACATGCCATGTCTTAAACACGCAAATTGTGTCAAATTTTACTATAGCTTTATTACATTACATCACACTCAGCTGGTGCTTTTATCCAAAGCAGATTATTGGTTACAGTCCCTGTAGCAATGTGGAGTTTTGTCCCTTTCTAATGTGCACTCCAGCCATGGATTGAGGTGTAAGTATAGATTAGGACCACCGCTTTAACCATTAGGCGATGCCTGCTTCAAGTCTAACTTATGCCCCTAGTTGTGTTTTGAAATTAACATATTCTTTAGATCTTTAAAAAAATAAACAATACAAATGCATTTATCATCATCATCACTCTCTAGGCCTTTAGAGTACATTTACAGAACTAAACAGAGATGTTAATGATGATACATACTGAATGGAGCCACTTTTCTCTTGGCCGGTCTCTTGAGGTGATGGTTGTAATCCAGGCCAGCCAATATGGTCCGGGCTCCATAGACGGGAGGAGTGAAGGCATAGCGTTTGCTGGCATGCATGAGTATGCGGTTGTGGAAGGACTCCAAATCTGCAGTTCACCTGAGCAAAGAGCAATAGTTATTATATAATTATTATTGATAATATAATATAATATTGATCCTGTAGTGAATTTTAAGTGTACACAAATACACATTGCAAAAGAGATTAACCATATGTTATAGGTTCAGACAAAAGACAGATAAGTCATCTGGTGACCTACAGTGTAGTGCATAGAGAACAAGCCAAACTAGATCACAGTAATGCACAGACACGCAGACATGATGGATGTGCAAGCTGGGCCCAGACAGGTACACAGACAGAGATGTGATGTTTGCTCTTGGGGCCAATGTTTCATGGTAATATATTCCCTCTTTCTGGTTGTAGCCCTTTGCTACATACCTATTTTTACTTATCTTGTTGTTGTCCAAGTGCTTAAGGGTATTAAGGATTATATACCGGTACCCATTCTCCTCCCACTGGATGATTACCTTCAAGTATCTGGGTGATTTAAAATGTGATGTTTGCTTTTAGTGAGTTTATCTTCTCCTTCATGTCCTGTTCCCACTTGAGCATTTCAGGTAACATCCTGGATTCACTGTATTTTGGGGGGATTACACTCACAACCCTTTTAACAGTGGTTAACAGATGTTTGAGTTACATCGTTTTCATACCTAGGGTGTTTCTTTTCCCTTCTAAGGTAACAACGGGTCTGGTTTTGTTTTAGTTCTGTGTCTATGTCTTTATCATCTTCATTTTGTTCTTGTTTAAACTGTATTTTGTTTATATCTTCCTCTCTCTGTCTCGTCAACGACATCATCTCCATGGTTTTCCTGATTCTGTGACACATCTGTGTTCTTCTGTATATCTAGGAGCACCAGCTTCTAAATCACTCCCGACAGTTTGAGTTTGCTGTTCAATACTGTTCCTATGAATGAATTGGATCATAAAGTGTTTTGTTACCTTTTCTGTAACTGGGTTAAAGATCAGATATGCTAAGCTGTTCTTACAGTGACCAAAAAATTTACCTTTTAAAAAATATACTTTTACATTTGGACTGCAATTTCTGTTTTTGTCTGTAAGCATAACAGTCTGATCCAAACACCTACATTTTTAAAAAGATCTGGTTTCTTCCTGTCATTGTTTGAAATAGTGAATTTTTGGTCCTCTCATTGTAACATCTGTCATGAATATAAGCAGCAGGCTGCACAGCATAAGGCCAAAGCAGTTTTTGTAGCCCTTTTCCTAGCAACATTTTGATGAGCAGAATAGAGACAGGATGTTTCATGTCTTATTCCCTTTTCCCTTAAAATTGTCTGGAATGCATTACTTGTGTCTTCTGTGCCATTATCAGATCTAATGCATTTTAAATTTCCATAATGGTGCCATGTCAGCTAAGGACTTTTCTGTAGCTACGGTCGCTTCACTTTTATTTCTGAGCAAAGAAACTGCACCTGAGAAATCATCTAAAAGAGAGATGGCTTATTCATGCCTCTCCAGGCCAGTGGCCCAATGGGCCTAACTGCAGGGTCTTTGAGGTATTTTAAATCTATTTGTTTGTACTGTGTTCAATTTATTATATATAAAATTATTATTATATAATATTTTTCCAGATGAAAATCTAAACTTCTCTGGGCTCTGATTGCTCTGCTTTAATATCTGTATTGATGGATCTGGATGTTCTGGTTTCTCTTCCTCCTTTCAAATACTTATTTACAGCTGTATCATAGAAATAATTAGTTTAAAAATCCTACATTGTGATTTCTGGATTATTATTTTTTTTAGATTGTGTCTCTCACAGTGGACATGCACCTACGATGACAATTTCAGACCCCTCCTTGGTTTCTAAGTGGGAGAACTTGCAAAATAGCAGGATGTTCAAATACTTATTTTCCTCGCTGTAGGTATATATACCATTTACCCTGCTGCTCAAAGTTGAAGTGTCTGTTCCTAATTTTCCCTCAGACATTGTTCTGTGAATGTCTATCTAATATCAACGTTCTTCATCTTGAACATCTGTGTTTGATATTTCTGTAATGAATGTTGAAACTCTGTTCCAGAGGGTTGTTAATCTTCCTCTGCGTGTTTGAAAAGCGGGCTGCATGGTCACATAGTTTGTAGCACTGATGTCTTGCAGCAAGAAGGTTCTGGGTTTGATTCCTGGTCCGGGGTCTTTCTGCATGGATTTTGCATGTTCTCCTTGTGCATGGTAGGGTTCTCTCTGGGTACTCCAGCTTCCTCACACAGTCCAAAGACATGGTTTGTCCTTAGGTGTGTGTGTGTGTGCGCATGGTGGTGTGTTTCTGTGTTGCCCTGTGATGGACTGGAATGTGTCCAGGGGTAACCCCTCCTTCTGCCTATATGCTGCTGGAGATCAGCACCGACCCCACTGCAACCCTGAATTTATCCTCCAGGGTGGAGAAGATGGATGAAAGTTTGAAAGCACTACTCCAGTTAGAACGTAAAATGTATAGATCCCTGATAAAAGATTGGGCAATAGTAGAGAATTAAAAATGAAAAATAAACCAATCAATATACACTCACCGGCCACTTTATTAGGTACCCCCATGCTAGTAACGGGTTGGACCCCTTTTGCCTTCAGAACTGCCTCAATTCTTCGTGGGCATAGATTCAACAAGGTGCTGGAAGCATTCCTCAGGGAGTTTGGTCCATATTGACATGATGGCATCACACAGTTGCCGCAGATTTGTCGGCTGCACATCCATGATCGCGAATCTCCCGTTCCACCACATCCCAAAAGATGCTCTACTGGACTGAGATCTGGTGACTGTGGAGGCCATTTGAGTACAGTGAACTCATTGTCTTGTTCAAGAAACCAATCTGAGATGATTCCAGCTTTATGACATGGCGCATTATCCTGCTGAAAATAGCCATCAGAAGTTGGTTACATTGTGGTCATAAAGGGATGGACATGGTCAGCAACAATACTCAGGTAGGCTGTGGCGTTGCAACGATGCTCAATTGGTACCAAGGGGCCCAAAGAGTGCCAAGAAAATATTCCCCACACCATGACACCACCACACCACCAGCCTGAACCGCTGATACAAGGCAGGATGGATCCATGCTTTCATGTTGTAGACGCGTAAATTCTGACCCCTACCATCCGAATGTCGCAGCAGAAATCGAGACTCATCAGACCAGGCAGCGTTTTTCCAATCTTCTATTGTCCAATTTCCCGATGAGCTTGTGCAAATTGTAGCCTCAGTTTCCTGTTCTTAGCTGAAAGGAGTGGCACCGGTGTGTGGTCTTCTGCTGCTGTAGCCCATCTGCCTCAAAAGTTCATCGTACTCAATGCGTTCAGAGATGCTCTTCTGCCCACCTTGGTTGTAACGTGGTGGTTATTTGAGTCACTGTTGCCCTTCTATCATCTCAAACCAGTCTGGCCATTCTCCTCTGACCTCTGGCATCAACAAGGCATTTCCGCCCACAGAACTGCCGCTCACTGGATGTTTATCTTTTTTCGGACCATTCTCTGTAAACCCTAGAGATGGTTGTGCGTGAAAAATCCCAGTAGATCAGCAGTTTCTGAAATACTCAGACCAGCCCTTCTGGCACCAACAATCATGCCACGTTCAAAGTCACTCAAATCACCTTTCTTCCCCATACTGATGCTCGGTTTGAACCGCAGGAGATTGTCTTGACCATGTCTACACGCCTAAATGCACTGAGTTGCAGCCATGTGATTGGCTGCTTAGAAATTAAGTGTTAACGAGCAGTTGGACAGGTGCACCTAATAAAGTGGCCGGTGAGTGTATGCCGGTATATTAAATGCAAAGAGTATTGGTTTATGTAGTATTATTCATCAAAAGAAAACTGGAATTGATGACATCATTTTGGTGAGCGGCGTAACATGATGCAACAAAGTAAATCAATGTTAAGTAAAATCAAATAATTCAAATCTACTTTATTTTATAATGGCAAATTCTACAGTGATAATAAATGTACCCACCACTTTCATTCATATGAAACATAAGTAAACTTGTTTGAATAAATATCTTCACAATTGTTGTTTTATATAAAGTAATTCATTTGATCCTGGTGTTACTCCACATTACAGCATTAAATTTGTGTGCAAATACATACGTACAATATATATTTGAAGTAAATCTTATGAGTTGTTTATTTTTTCAGTGAAGTTCAGGAACAACAGTCTTCTTCTGTTCTTCCTGAACCTTTAATGCATGGCCGTAGGTTTGCTTAGGGACCATAGGGACATGTCCCTACCAAAATTATGGATCGACCTATTTGTCCCTACCAACAATTGGATGTGAGCAACATGTTTATAATTTACTATACAGCGTTGTTGCAGCAGTGGATTCTTTTCCTCTCTCAGCTCCTCTGCCTGGTAGCTGCAGCTGCCTGGTCTTTCATGTTTCTTTCACGTAGCAGCGCATCAACTGTGCAGTTTAACTCCATTCTCTGATTTTTTCTCCTATAAGTTCCTCCTTCTCTCTTTCTGATTGCTTGTTTTCTAGTCTGTATGTGTGTATGTGTGTGTGCTTGGAGCGCCAAACAAAAAAAAAAAAATTGACACTAGAATACAGCGGTTACCAAAATAAATAATAGGCTACAAAACTAGTTCCAATTAAAAAATAAATATTATCTACGCTAAAACAGGCAAAAGCAGTCTGATTGCAGTTCTGTAAAGAAGCAGGAGGAACTTGAGAAATGTAAGTAACCAACGTTAGGATTTATTTTATAAAACTAAATAGAGACAACAGAGATGGCAAAAGTACTCACTTTCCGTACTTGAGTAAAAGTACAGATACTTGTGTTAAAAAATACTCTGGTAAAAGTGGAAGTACTGATTAAACTTCTTTACTCAAGTAAAAGTAACAAGTACAGGCTTGTAAATTTACTTAAAGTATAAAAGTAAAAAGTAGAAACCACTTTTTTCATGCCGTTGCCTACATTTTTAAATGGATGTCTGCCAATAGGACTAGATCTCCGTTGTGTTCATTTTCAATCATCTAGGTCATCCATGCTACTATGCTAACGCACACCGCCACCAAGCTGCAATGATTTGCCACCAATGAATACCACCCGAATCTGTCGATTCATCTTGTAGTGGTGCGTCAAATGCAACGTAGATTCCCATCCAGTTAGATTGAATTTGGTATTGATGGCGTGAAAAATAATAGCGGTAACTCCATTGAAATGATTCAAAAACTAAAAGTAACTTGAGCCAATTTTTAAAATGTAAGGAGTAGAAAGTACAGATATTTGTGTAAAATGTAAGGAGTAGAAGTAAAAAGTCGCCATAAAAATAAGTAGTAAAGTAAAAAAAAATATCAGAAAAATCTACTTCTGGAGTACAGTAACAAAGTATTTGTATAGTCGCTAACTTCCCATCTCTGAGAGAGACAAACATGAGTTCTGAAAACTGCTGTCAAAATGGACAGCAAAGACCGTATCTATCAACATCTCTGATTCCCTTTCACCAATATTTCTTTGCTATTACTGTTTTCATTTTTGACTGCAGTTCAGGTATAAATAACAGCTGTTATTTCTTTTTTAGAACATAATAGGAGAAGGATGCTAAAGATCTGCTATTGTTGTTTTCCACATAAAAATAGTTCTATTTAATTTACTTCTACTTCTAGAAATAGGATGCTGTTTATTTTGGTTAATATTACATTACAGATAAGATAGTGTTATATCGTCTTTTATAATTGTTAAAAGTGATTTCATATTTGAATAAACTTAGGCTCATTCTTAGTGTTGTGTTTGTAGATGATGCCATTAAAAAAGAAGATAAGGAGCTATTTAAACATTCAGACAGTAAGCAATATAGGATGATGATAAAAGGTTGTTACATTTAATCCTTTAATATTAAAAACCCACTTGTATAATAGAAACATTCTATGATTGTAGGAAACAGATATAATAATGAAGGGCAGCCTCAAGGTGAAGCAGCTGCCCTTCAGTATTATGTAAGAAATGTGTTTGGAATGTTACCATAAAATTAGGGCTGCAAGTTGCAGCCCTAATTTTATGCAGCCTGCAACTAATAATCACTCTGCCAGCTAAAGGCATATTTTAGTGGCCCTATACTCTGGTTGACGATTAATCAATTACTAAATTAGTTGATGATTACTTAAATAATCAATCAATATGATTAATTATTTCAGCCCCGGATAAACTTCATGAAATGTGCTACACAGAGTAACTACAGCCCAGATGTACAACTTGTATAGTGAAGTTAATACACTTTATTGCCAAAAGTATTTGCTCACCCATCCAAATTATTGGAATCAGGTGTTCCAATCACTTCCATGGCCACAGGTGTATAAATTCAAGCACCTAGGCATGCAGACTGTTTTTACAAACATTTGTGAAAGAATGGGTCGCTCTCAGGAGCTCAGTGAATTCCAGCGTGGAACTGTGATAGGATGCCACCTGTGCAACAAATCCAGTCGTGAAATTTCCTCGCTCCTAAATATTCCACAGTCAACTGTCAGCTGTATTATAAGAAAATGGAAGTGTTTGGGAACGACAGCAACTCAGCCACGAAGTGGTAGGCCACGTAAACTTCGCACTATGCGGGTCAGCGGATGCTGACGGCGCTAGATGCTAAGAGGTCGCCAACTTTCTGCAGAGTCAATCACTACAGACCTCCAAACTTCATGTGGCCTTCAGATTAGCTCAAGAACAGTGCGCAGAGAGCTTCATGGAATGGGTTTCCATGGTCGAGCAGCTGCATCAAGCCATACATCACCAAGTGCAATGCAAAGCGTCGGATGATGGTGGTGTAAAGCACGCCGCCACTGGACTCTAGAGCAGTGGAGACGTGTTCTCTGGAGTGATCTAATCAGCGCTTCTCCATCTGGCAATCTGATGGACGGGTCTGGGTTTGGCGGTTGCCAGGAGAACGGTACTTGTCTGACTGCATTGTGCCAAGTGTAAAAGTTTGGTGGAGGGGGATTATGGTGTGGGGTTTTGTTTTCAGGAGCTGGGCTTGGCCCCTTAGTTCCAGTGAAAGGAACTCTGAATGCTTCAGCATACCAAGACATTTTGGGACAATTCCATGCTCCCAACTTTGTGGGGAACAGTTTGGAGCTGGCCCCTTCCTCTTCCAACATGACTGTGCACCAGTGCACAAAGCAAGGTCCATAAAGACATGGATGACAGAGTCTGGTGTGGATGAACTTGACTGGCCTGCACAGAGTCCTGACCTCAACCCGATAGAACACCTTTGGGATGAATTAGAGCGAGACTGAGAGCCAGGCCTTCTCGTCCAACATCAGTGTGCGACCTCACAAATGCGCTTCTGGAAGAATGGTCAAAAATTCCCATAAACACACTCCTAAACCTTGTGGACAGCCTTCCCAGAAGAGTTGAAGCTGTTCTAGCTGCAAAGGGTGGACCGGCGTCATATTGAACCCTATGGATTAGGAACGGGATGTCACTTAAGCTCATATGTGAGTCAAGGCAGGTGAGCAAATACTTTTTGGCAATATAGTGTATTTTAAATGCTCAGTGTCAGTTCCTCATATAGTTCCAGTGCACATTTAAATACAACACATTTCTTTGCCGTCCCTTTAATGTATACAGTCACCACATTCCACATTTTAAACATGTCTAGTTGCTCTTCCAACCTGCAGCAATGTGACCGTACCTCTGACAGTGGAGGAGGAACATCAGGCCTGACTGGATAACAGAAAACAGAAAGAACTGCTGGGAATGCCCAGATCCCGCCTACTATCTCATATGTTAGAGAGTAGAAATACCCAGAAGGCCATCACCAGGTAACCATGGCAACAATGCTGTCAGAGAGAGACTGTAGTCGACACTCCTCAGAGATTTATTCCAGTCGACCAGCAACTGATTGACATCAGAGACTCCCTGAAGAAACCTGCTGAAAATAAAAAGTCTGTAGGCTCTGTTTGGTTCTACAACATTTGGATGAAGTCCAAAAGGTTCTGTTTGCTGCTGCATTGAGCTCAGTTATTGCTTCATGCTGATTGTTTTAATGTTTTAAATCATTATTAGGAAAAAAGGATGTCATATTTCTATTAGGGGCGTCACCAAGCAAATATCTGTAGGAGGCGACACTGAATGTTAGAAACCATAGAAACCAAAACTAGAAGCAACAGAACATCCTGACCCAACCTGTGGCCTGCCTCCTCTGAGCCCAGACTGCCCCCTGCTGGTGTTCTGATGGATGAGGAAGATGAAGATGTTCTGATGAAAAATGATTTATTGATAAACAGCAAACCTTTAGATGTGATCAGGATATCTATCCTGGTTCTGATCCAGTTACTGATGGGAGGAGATGCTGTCTCATTCAGCTTGACGGCATGCTGATTCAGTTTGGTTTTTAATAATTTCAGCCTTAAAGTACTTTAAACTAAACAAATTGTACTATTTATAAGTAACATTTAAAACTGAATTATTTCAGTTCTTTAATTATAATTATAAATTGATTTTAGAAGAACAGAAAAGGGGACAATTAAACCAACGTTTTATTTAAACAACATTGAATTATTTTCAAATCTAATCATTTTATGTAAATATGCTCGTTTTTTATAGCAGAGGAGGTCAAACATAGAAGCTACTGGATTATTTGTATTTAGATAAAGAGTCTTTATCTCCAAATTGTGTCTTGTGCCTAAAACCCATCAGGAGGTTCAGTGAATCTCCCTAATAAAGTTCAAAAACATGAAGTAACATGATCCATAAACTGCTGCGTCGTCCCTCTGTAGTCTAGTTCAAAAACAGCTCCTGCAAAACATCAGTTGGCTTCAAAATGGGAACTACAGAACTAATTCTTTTAGAATAGGTATATATATATTAGGGTGAGCATATTTAGATTTCCATAAAGAGGACACTTTGCCTCCAGACGTATTCAGACAGGCTTCTCAAAGGTTAATGAACAGCTTTATTATACATAAATGGTACAAAAGAACATTTGTAGTAAAAAGAAAATCTGTAACAACCAGTAACAAAATTATAGTTTTTTTTTAAATCCATAAATCAAATAATGTTCTAAATAAGACCTCTTCTGTATTAGAAAATACAGCTTCAGCAAATGTTCCCAGGTCTAACAAAGTACTCAGTCAGCTTTGCAGAATAACTCTCACCTCTCAGAGCATCTTCAGGTTTTTCAGTGTCCATGTGAGCTTTGAGATCTCCAGCACCTTTATTAGACACTGAAACTAATGAGCCAGCTTTGCACACGGTGCACTCAGCCTCCCACTGGACTCCAAAGGTTTTCTGGAGTTCATCTGTGAAGTTGATCTTTCGATTTGGCATTTTGTAATGATTTTTAAAGAATAAAACATCAGATCTGGTTCCCTTCAGGCTGCATTATGAACATAGCCATAGTTAGATCCTGCATTCCTCTAGTTGCTTGGTTGCAGCGGCTCTGGACACACACAGTTATAGCAACTGAAACACTTGTTTTATCAGGTTGCCAAACCAACTGGGCCAGAATACGTACCTACATTATTTCCCTGATCTAAGTTCTCCAACAAGCAAAGGGAGGATTTATCCAATGGCCCAGATTTGAACACACTCAGGATCTAAAAAGCAAAAAGATTAATGCTGACGGAGGGAGCAACAGGAAAGACTGGAGAAGACAGAAGGTGAATGATTTTAAAGTATTTATTTTACAGCTTTAGTTTGGCTGAAAATATCAGAGAAATCATGGAAAAAGATTGTTTGCAATTTAAATGAAACCATATAAAGAAACACATTTTTACAATCCATGAGGTTTTTATTTCTGCTCGTTCATCAATTTAGAAGCTATTACAATAATTAAAAACATCCACGGCAGAATACAATCCATAAAATCAGTTGTATAAAATAGGTCATAGTTACTTTCAATTATAGCAGGTAAATAGAACATCTACAGAATCAAGAACAAAACTATTAGAATTAGTTCAAAGGAAAATAGAAAAAGAGGAGAGACAGATTTGTTTAATACATTATAAAGACAAAGGCTTTTTACCAAGTTAAAGCAGGTTCAAACTGATCAGTAAAAATAACATCAACATCATTAATTTTGTTTATTTTTTTTGTTGGGCCTGGTTTCAACAACACACATAACAGGGCTGATTGCATTGCTAATGAAAGGTAACAAGATACTGAATTAGCTAAACTCTGATCATTTAGAGCTGATCTCTTAAAAAAATTCTCCAAAAACATCAGAAAAAACTGATCAAAGCTCATTAAATCTGTCCTAGCTTTGCTTTTCTGTTCCTGGAATATATCTGTAGTGACTATCTGTACAAGACTAAAATTCAAACTTCAAAAAACTTAAGATGTGATCAAAGCAAAAGGTTAAAGTTAAGTCAAATAGCCGCCTGATGCACCATGGATTCTGGCTTCAGTCCAAAAAGATCAAAAAAGGGTCAAAATCCAGTTCTTTGCTTGCTTTATTTCTGCGTTCAGACAAACAGGCTTCACAGGATTCGTCTATTGCTCTCACTCTAATTCCTGCACCTGATCTTTAATTGACTGACTGTGACTAAAACTGAGAATTGGGAACTGGTAAAAAAAAAACAACAACAACAACCATATGACCACCCACGTGCATAATGAGCAACTAAAGACCTCCCTATTTCAAGGTTTATACAGTAATGAATAACTCAAATTTAATGCTTTTTAATGCTCTTGGAAATAGTTTTAATGCCACCAACAGGTATCCGTCCACAGCCTTCAGGAAACTTGCTTTTTTCCCCCCATTCTCGTTGCGATCAACCGGAAGCAGTTCCACGCAAATATATCGTGGTATACTATGTCTGACCAAATTGTTTTTATAAACATTTTTTTTTAAATAAAGCATTTTAAATGCCACAATAAATACATTTAATGAATTTTAATGCCAATTAAGGCCTTAATTTAAGAAATAATTTAATGCCTTTTGATAACCCTTTATTTATACTGTGAAACACCCAAATCCCAAACTAAAATGAATTAACTAATTAACCGAATCACTAAACAAATCTTATTCTAAATAACAAATCAAACTAAATAATCCAAATTCTAAGACTTAACTGAAAATGGATAAATAGCTCCTATAATATCCAATCAATAGCAGAAAACGTTGTCCCACACCATATCAAAATGGCACAGTAGGGGGCAGTCTGGTTTCTTTAATTTAAACTTCTTATAATTTCTCAATTGCTTGCTGAATGGACAGCAAACTTGCTTCATCTGTAAACAATATGTTGTCGTTGCACTTTATTATGTTTATTCCATTCATCACAGAAAAATTAAGAAATTTTGAATGCAAACAACTTTTTCCTTTTTTAGGGAAACATTCTTTTTTTTGGCCAAACATTCTTTTTTTTTAGTTTCTATGTAAACAGAGTGGTAAATGAATGGCTTTATCAAACCTTTGCTTTAAAAAGACCATTAACACGTGAGTTTCTCATGTAATGAGGTGAAGAAGTTTCTAGATGGACATTTTATCACCACTTAAACATGGAAAACGTCTCTACTGTTCATTCCTGTGGCGTCTAACTGGTGCAGCTTATTTGAAACAAATATTTTTTTAAATATAAATCATTCCAGATCAGGTATGAATAAGTGTCATATGAATACTCACATAATCTTCTCGTTTAAAACCTTTGTCACAAATCATTCAGGAGAACAGCATATCACCTGTGTGAGTTCCCATGTGTCTATTCAAATGAGGTTTTTGAGTAAAACATTTGCCACAAATCGTGCAGGAAAAACGCTTCTCACCTGTATGAATTCTCATGTGTTTATGAAGGTCGCTCTTAAAGGTGAAGCTTTTTCCACAGGACGGACATCCAAAAGGTTTCTCACCTGTGTGAATTCTCATGTGTCCAGGCAAATGACTTTTTAGAGTAAAACTTTTTCCACAAATCGTGCAGGAAAAAAGGTTCTTATGACCTGTGTGAATTGTCATGTGTCTTTTCAAATGATTTTTTTGGGTGAAACTTTTGCCACAAATCGTGCAGGAAAAAGGTTTCTCACCTGTGTGAATTCTGATGTGTTTCTCAAGATTAGACTTAGAGATGAAGAGTTTTCCACAGGAAAGGCATACAAAAGGCCTCTCACCTGAGTGAATTCTCATGTGTCCAGTCAAATGACTTTGTACAGTGAAACATTTGCCACAAATTGTGCAGGAAAAAGGCTTCTCACCTGTGTGAATTCTGATGTGTTTCTCAAGATCAGATTTCTTTTTGAAAATTTTTCCACAGGACGTACATTCATTAATCTTCTTAGCTGTGTGAGTTCTCATGTGAACCATTAAATGTTTCTTTTTAAGAAAGTTTTCTCCACATGTCAAACATGGGAAAGTTTCCTCTTCTTTATCTTCCGGCTCCTGCTTCAGAACAAGCTGCTCTTTATGCTCACTTATAGGGAGCTCCATGGTTTCTTTCTTTTGTCCAGGGATGTTCTGGTTCTTGCTGCTCTTCTTTTATCTGCAGAGGTTCTGGTTCCTCTTGGTCCAAACTGGAATTCCTCTCCTGTCCATAGAGCTGCTGGTCAGAGAAATCCTCCTCTTTTCCAACATAATCCTGCAGGTGGTCTGGAAAGAGAAACACAGCAGAAAGACTTTGTTGGTGGTTATAGAAAGGACACCTCACATAAAAGCACCAAACTCTGTTTGAGGAGCGAGTGGATCCAGTAAAGCAACCTGAAGATATGAAGTTCATTCTGGCCTAAATTTGCTAAATTAAAGTTTACGGTAGAGGTGGGGAGGTTGGGTTTTATGAGAAACAGCTTACAATGTAGGGTAAAAGTTCTTCTCAGTATATACTTGTTTATGAAAAAAAGGATTTCTCATAATACTACTGACTATTGACTGTGAGATTGTAATGTTACCCAAAGGTGACAAAGAGGGGATCCTTTTAACCAGTGTTCATTAATCTAGTTAAAGGGTTTAATATCATTCTTTGCAGAATACTGTAAAATTGATCATCTAGAATGTTTACTGATCCGACAGCTGAAACCCTGATCCTATAGGTTTTTGACATTGTTTTATCTTCTGCAGACCGATATAGTTCTGACTAAGTGGTTATCTTGGGGGCTCGTCCGGGATCAGCGCCACAGTTATATCATGTTTAAGGGTTAAATGCCTACAGGATTGATAACAGACTTGCATTAAAGAGTACAAACATGATGGTTCCATTGTAAAAAATAAATAACCCAGATAATTTAATTAAAAATATTATATTCACATGACTTCACTAGTTGGTTATTCACAGAGATGATGGTACGATCACTGAAAGCGTAGATGTTTAAGACTACTTAGAGGTTGGTTTGAATCTTGTTGCATTCATGATGTGGAGTTTCTTCATAAAAAAAGCAAAAAATAAAGTCGCAGACAAAGTTATTAATGTTACATCCAACACCACAGTGACTGTCTGGCAAATGATGGAGCAATGAGACACCCTAGCCTCAGCAGAGCTTAATCTACGCCTCGGCCTGAAAGAGACATACCCCAGCTCAATGTGTCAGAGGTTGAGCAGATTTTAAGTTATTTTCTAATGAAATTTCTCTGTTCTATCGTATTAAAAAGAAGCATTATGGTTTACGAGAAAAAAAGGCCCAACTATAAAGCTGTCTGGAGCAGCTTCCTAATTTCTTGCAAAAAATGTTGCTTTTCAGCAGGGCAACAATGCTGCTTTTTTTCCTGTAAAAATAGTTTGATTCATAAAATGAAGTGAGGACAGTTATAAAAAGATCAGTGCCAGAAGAATTCTGTTGTTGAAAAGTCTAGACTCTACTGGAGGCAGGAAGGCCTGGATGATGAGTTGATCACCTTCAGTCCCTTACGTGGAAATGCAGTATTCCACTCTGGACAGGTTAAAGAGGCAAGTTTTTGATCACATGGAAACTCTTGTCTGAGTTCCTATCACAGAGGAGTAAAGTAACTCAGCCATATCACTCCAGAGGAGGCTTTCATCGCCAAAAAAAGCTATTTGACCAAACCAATTTCAAATGCTCCGAAGAAACGAAGAAAAAGAAATTTGACCAGACCAATTGAAGAAACTCCAATAGACAGCATAAAGAACGGATGCATTTGATACAGTTTATCAATATTTTCTTTTAGAAAGACTTGAATATTTTGTTGGAATTAGAGGAACAGCACTAGACTGGTTTAAATCTTATCTGATAGATTTCAGTTTGTTCACGTTAATGACTCCAATCTTCCCGCATGCTCAAAGGTTACCTGTGGAGTACCACAGGGATCAGTGCTGGGAACAATTCTCTTTTAGTTTATATATGCTCCCAATCGGTAGAATTATTAGACAGCATGGAATTAATTTCCACTGCTATGCTGATGATACCAAGCTATATCTGTCTATAAATCCAGATGAAGCTAACCCATTACATAGATTACAGGCATGTCTTGAAGACATAAAAACCTGGATGACTCTTTTGGCTGTGACGTCATCCTGGAAAGAAATATCAGCTGTGCTGCTTCCATCAACACCTTTGTTTATAGATGTTGGAGATCGGCCTGTTTTCCAGTGTGGTCCAGTTTCTCTGACCGTGACTGGCTGGATGTGCTCTCTTCGTCCTCTGGCATGGGAGCTGGCTCGGAGCTCGTCTGCCTGGCTGTGTGTTTCCTGGGCGGGGCCGCCTTTTGTGGACAGCTGCTTTTTGTATTACTGTTTCCTGCTGTTTTCCTGTGCTCATCAGCATAAAGCATGAGGGATAGAGCCCCAGTGGCAGGTTGTTTTCCTTGGATAGAAAAACTCAGCAGATGGCGGCTCACACTGATTCCAGTTTCTGGTTCTGCTGGCATCACTCATTGACTTTCTTCCTGTTAAAGGGAGTTTTAACAGGAAGAAACCTCCTCTCCACTGTGTGAGGGGCCGACTGCAAGGAGCATACAGAGCATGCTTAAACCACATTTCTGTTTGATTTCGCTTAATTGCATTTATGGAGTCAATGAGTCAATGAAATCAGCTGGTTTTCCTTGGATAGAAAACTGAATCAGTGTGACTGGATATTCTGATAATATTGTTCGTCGTTTTCAAAAAAAAAAAAAATAGTCCAGTCACACTGATTCAGTTTCTATCCAAGGAAATTCCGCTGATTGCATCGACTCATTGACTCAAATACAATCCCTCACACTCAAGCATGCTTGTAGCACTTGACAGTGGAGAGGAAAAACTCCCTTTTAACAAACAAATTGTGTGAATTTAAACCTTACAGCAGAACCAGGCTCAGTGTGCAGCCTGACATCTGCTGATCTTACTGGGGTTCAAGGATTACAGAAACAGAGACACAAAAAAAGCAGCTGTAAAACCACATTTCTGTTTTCCAGCCCTGATGTCAACAGTCTGATTTGCAGCTTAATTTCAAGAAACTTTATGGATCCAATGTATCTCCACAAATGTTCTTCTGCCTTCATGTGAAAGACAGTTTTCTGTTGGTTGAGTCTAAAATGTTAGCATATTAGCTCAATAGAATCCAGATCATGTGATCAATTGACTGCTTTAATTTTTGCATTTCAAATCGTTTTCAATAATACTTATGTGTAAATTTTAGAATTTTTGGTCAATAGTTTCCAGGTTTTGTGATCGATTGACTCAGAATCTGTGGTACTCTGCTGGTTTCATGAGATACACCTTTTAGTTTTGCATATCAAACCTCTAATTGTGTTATAAATATCTTAGTATATAGGTAGCCTGATAGCTTTTCGGCTTCAAACCGAGGCCTACAGTTTTAGTTTGAGTCAGTACACACTGTAGCAGTTTTCTCTATAGGCATAATATAAGTGTAGACTCTGCATCAACCACTTCCACCAATGGATGCTGGCATGATTTGGTGGCGCCACCTTGGAGCACTTGACACTTCCACTCAGTATAATGTGTTGAGCAGGAACAGAATCAGTTTTAATCAACTTTAACTCACTGATATTGAACTAATTTTATTTTTTTTTTTTTGTTGAAAACAAACAAATTGTTCAGTGTATTTAAATATTCATAGTGTGGTTAAGAGTAAAAGAGTATTCTGATAGGATGTATACATGTTACAAAGCACAGACACTCATACAATTTTATAATTTTTATTACTATATACAGAAACCTATTTATACGGGTAAGCACAAAAAGTATTTTTATTTGTGAAAACACTGCACAGTACAGTATTTTGTTTCTGTTTTATATTTATTTATTTACATTTTATGTGGATGTTATTTTTACCCATGTTTTTGTTACTGTTTTGTTTTACCAATTTTTTTTTTTGGATTGTTATTATTTTTTTATTATTCTTCCACTTATTCTATTATTATGCACTTTTTAAGGTCCACATTGTGTGGCCACTTTTACTGTAATCAGTTGCTGCTGTAACTCTGTGGGCCAACAAAGGGAGTGTTAGTGCCAGCCATGTTAAAGCATTGAGAAAGTTCTACATATGTACGAAACTATGGGTTCTGTCATTTGCACAGAAGAATAGAAAACATTCTATTGCATTGCATATTGGGTTCTGCTGTTAATTTGCAACATTATTATGTGACACAGTTTATCTTACATGGTATCTAAGTCAAATCACATTTGCTTCTTAATTCACCTTATCTCTAATGATTACCATGAATCAGGAGTCACTGCAATGATCAGAGGAATATGTTGATATTAAAATCATGGAGATGCTGGGGATTGAACCCAGGACATCATACATGCAAAGCATGCGCTCTACCACTGAGCTACATCCCCATGTAATTAACTGATAAAATATGTAAAAAACAGAGCGCTATAACTATGCTCTACTCTTATAGAGGTATGAATTACATCCCTCCATGTAAAGCTCCTTGATAAAATGTGTGAACAACAGAGTGCTATCGCTATGTGCTACTGTAGTATGGAATAACACTGAATTGTTATTTGGAATAGCAATGAAACAGAGATCTCCCTTAATTCACATAATTTCTAATGATTATTATGAATCAGGAGTCACTGTAATGATCAGAGGAATGTGTTGATATTAAAAGCATGGAGATGCTGGGGACTGAACCCAGGACCTCATACATGCTAAGCATGCGCTCTACCACTGAGCTACATCCCCTCATGTAGATGGATTCAACGAAATGTGTAAACGCTCGAGTGCTAACGCTATGCGCCATTAATATGGTCCACTGGCAAAATCTTATTATGTTGGTTTTCCTGTAGTATGGAATAACACTGACTTGCTATTTGGAATAGCAATGAAACCTCCCTTGTATCTTCCATTGTATCTCTTCGTAGTCGGTAGGATCCAATCCAAGTGACCAGAAGAATTTTCTCCCTGCTCTGACCTCTACGTATCACACCCAACTGTTTTGTTAAACTCAGTGATACAGAATATTTATTCCAGGTGTCCTTTTTTTTTTTTTTTGCTTTTTCAATAAACTATTTATGAGTGTTGTAATTTAATGTTCAGTTCTATTCGATTTTATACTTCTGATACTTTAAGATGTTTATTGCGATCCCTGAAATGGGGCGGGTTAAAATATCTTATTTAATCAGATATTGTTTCGGCTGTTATATACTGTTTATGACACACAGCCCTATTGGCTGTACGTTAGAACAATAAATGAAAGAGTGATTCCAGCTCTAATCATTGTCAAACAGTTAATTCTGCACATACATGGAATAAATTCACCACAACTTCTGTTCAAAATATAAGAGTTTATTAACAAAAATCATTCAGCTCCAAGTCAAACATATTTCAGTTTAACACTCTCAACTAAGTGTAGTAAAACTCAACTAAACTAAACTAACTACTATGTACAAAGAGGAAGGGAAACATGGTTGAAAACCATATTACAGTTTAAGATGGATTTTGTGTTTGAAACCAAAGTTTATCTGGAATAATTTGGGATATGATCAAATTAGCTTTTCACTAATTTTAAAGAAATTGGAATGTTTTCAGACCAATTCACAATGCAAATCCATGAGGTGAATAAAACATTATTTGGCCAAATAATGTTTTATTGAGTGATTTGCTTAATCAAGAACCAACAACCTTTAGTTAAATGATTCTTTACCCTCTTTGAAATAGCTAGCAGTGAATAGACATCAGGATTCCACTAAATGACTCTTGGTCATACTTGCTAATGGAAATGTAATGAGTATCTGAGGAACACATGAACACTAATGTTATATCAGTGTTTAAACCCTTAGTGAAATAAAGCTTGTCCAAGCTTCAGCAACAGCTCAACACATATTCCTGTAGCATAGCGTAGCGTGCAGTCTATTCTGTTAGCTTGACTTTACTCATCAGTAAACACATGTTGTTCGTTCTGTCCCTAATCATGCCAGACCTGCAAACCTTTTTCCATGTCCATTTGGAAAGCTTGAGTTTCATCCATTTGCAGCTCTGCAGTCATTGCACAGCAGGGGTTCTTTGTCTCAGTGGTTCATCAGGCAGTCCTTCTCTCCAGTCTGGTTCTATAAGTTCTGAAACTCAAGAGAAATGTGTTGCAAAATGTCTGTTTTGCAGCAGTTTGATTCTGAAAGGTTCTGACTTATCCTTGATGGTTCTGGAGATCTGGTTCCCCTGGGGCCCGCATCTCCACTGTGGTGGAGAACCAGCTTAAGCAGACCTCAGCTTCCTGGGCAGGGTAGAGGAGGCAAAGAAGGCAGGAGCAGAAGAGAAAAGAGAGAGAATTCTGTGTGCTCTGTGGTTTTGTCTGTCCTCACACAGAGGGGGCTGGTGGTTGGTCAAACCTCTGTGACTTGCCATGTGACTTGCCTGTGGAGGCCTTGGCTGAAACAGGGTTGTTGCAGAGATTCCCCAGCTGATTCCACATCATCATGTCAAGATGAAATATGGACACTGGTTCCCAATATCCAAAAAGTATGATCATGGCATATGGCACAACATGAGTGAAAATGACTTTTGCTTAAGTCTGACACAGAATAGACGATTCCCCCTTTTCATTAAAATGAGTCATAAGCAGTGGTGTCAAAAGTACACACATTTGTTACTTAAGTAGAAGTATAGATACTGCAGTTTAAAAACACTCTGGTAAAAGTTGAAGTATCAACTTGACCTCTTTACTCAAGTAAAAGTGAAAAAGTATCTACTCCAAAAACTACTTAAAGTATAAAAGTATAAAGTAACCTTTAAAAAAAACAGCCAGATGGCTCTGTATGAATTGAAAGCAAAATTTTTCGACTATTTAAAAAAATTCTCTGAGATAGGGCCAAGGATGAGGGAGGTCATGTTGGTCTCCGTCTCCATCTCCCAATACGCTCTCGCCTGTGTCCAACCTTTCAGACATTTCAACATCTTTTTCTGAATCCCACATTGTAGCATGGTATAGACAATTCACGTTTATATTGTTAGTGCCAGCCATGTTAAAGCATTGAGAAAGTTCTACATATGTAAGAAACTATGGGTTCTGTCATTTGCACAGAAGAATAGAAAACATTCTATTGCATGATAACCAACATCTGTGGTTCTGCTGTTAATTTGCAACATTATTATGTGACACAGTTTATCTTACATGGTATCTAAGTCAAATCACATTTGCTTCTTAATTCACCTTATCTCTAATGATTACCATGAATCAGGAGTCACTGCAATGATCAGAGGAATATGTTGATATTAAAATCATGGAGATGCTGGGGATTGAACCCAGGACATCATACATGCAAAGCATGCGCTCTACCACTGAGCTACATCCCCATGTAATTATCTGATAAAATATGTAAAAAACAGAGCGCTATAACTATGCTCTACTCTTATAGAGGTATGAATTACATCCCTCCATGTAAAGCTCCTTGATAAAATGTGTGAACAACAGAGTGCTATCGCTATGTGCTACTGTAGTATGGAATAACACTGAATTGTTATTTGGAATAGCAATGAAACAGAGATCTCCCTTAATTCACATAATTTCTAATGATTATTATGAATCAGGAGTCACTGTAATGATCAGAGGAATGTGTTGATATTAAAAGCATGGAGATGCTGGGGACTGAACCCAGGACCTCATACATGCTAAGCATGCGCTCTACCACTGAGCTACATCCCCTCATGTAGATGGATTCAACGAAATGTGTAAACGCTCGAGTGCTAACGCTATGCGCCATTAATATGGTCCACTGGCAAAATCTTATTATGTTGGTTTTCCTGTAGTATGGAATAACACTGACTTGCTATTTGGAATAGCAATGAAACCTCCCTTGTATCTTCCATTGTATCTCTTCGTAGTCGGTAGGATCCAATCCAAGTGACCAGAAGAATTTTCTCCCTGCTCTGACCTCTACGTATCACACCCAACTGTTTTGTTAAACTCAGTGATACAGAATATTTATTCCAGGTGTCCTTTTTTTTTTTTTTTTAAAATGCTTTTTCAATAAACTATTTATGAGTGTTGTAATTTAATGTTCAGTTCTATTCGATTTTATACTTCTGATACTTTAAGATGTTTATTGCGATCCCTGAAATGGGGCGGGTTAAAATATCTTATTTAATCATATACTGTTTATGACACACAGCCCTATTGGCTGTACGTTAGAACAATAAATGAAAGAGTGATTCGAGCTCTAATCATTGTCAAACAGTTAAGATGTTTCAGCTAAATCCACAACATTTTCTGGTGCCGCAAACACGGGATTACGTGAGTAAAAAGGAACTTTGTTGGGATCCAGCCGATAGCTGCTAACAAAAAAAAATAAAATAAAAAATGACGGTGCAACTTCAGAGATTAAAACAGAAACGGACTGTTCTGCATGCATCTGTTACGAAGCTTGTGCAACAAATTCAAGAGGAAACAAGTGAGACTGATGTGAAGGCTGATCGTTTGCTGGAGCTACTAGCCATGTTATTGTCGTGTATTTTCTCTTCTTAACGACTTTAAAAATTGGGAATAAGTTTTATAAAAATTCAAAGTTCTTAAAAAGCAGGAAAGTCTTCAACCAAAAATCTAAAAAACAGGCAGGAGTCACGGAGTCCAAGTCCAGAGTGTTTTATTGCAAAACACAAAGCATCCACACTGAGCTGATCACCGGTGAACAACTGATAATATAATGAAACAGCTTCTCTTTTATACATTTCGGGCTGTTGGGGGCTCCTCCCCCAAGCTCCTCCTTTCTTTTCATCATTTTAGATGCATTTTCTTCGGTTAAGTCTAATTAATTTTATTCTACCAGAGGAAAGTCCTTTTCAAAACATATTTTTATATATTTAATCAAAAAACACTTTATTACAGGTCATGGTTACATTTCTTATAAGTCATAATAACATATGTTGCCATTAAATCAAAAACACATCATATTCCAGTCATTATTTCAGAGCAAAGTTTTCATTCAGTGATCCTTTCAGAGCAAAGTTTTCATATTAGACTTGGTTGGCATAATCTTTGGTACTTAAACCTCCTGTGTCTCTACTCTTCCAAGCATATGTCTCATGCACAGGCCTTATTTGGGCTCAACTGTCTTCTTGCAGGACATCTGCACTTTCTTAACTTAGCCTTATTACTGAAGCCACTTTTAGAGTGACTTGCCAGACTCACTGTCTTGCTCTGATCTAAAGTTGCACTTAGAGCAGCATACCAGACCCTCTGTCTCTTTTCTGCAGCATACCAAACTTTTTAGACCTTTAAAGCAAGACCTTCATTCAATGTGAAAGACATGTATATATTTTAATCATTGGTGCACACTAATTCACTACATTATCACAGAAGGAGAAAACCCTCCAAGAGCTTGAGCCAGAAATAGAGAAGGCAATTCCTCTGGAGGAGTTAGATGCGGACATGGTGAGGACAATAGAATATCAAGACAACACAAACTTATGGAGGACACGAGCAGAAAGAGCGATTGCCAGGGCTGCTACACAAGAACAACAATTTCTAGTGGACACCGCTGCATTATCAGGCACTCGGCTGAGTGATGCAAGTACACGGTCAACAGCAAGCAGACCCTCGGTAAAACTGCCCAAGCTTTCAATAAACAAATACAACAGAGAAGTGTGTCTGTGGCAAGAGTTTTGGGACCAGTTTGTGAACGCTATTCATGAAAATCCAGATTTAAGCAAAACTGAGAAGTTAACTTACCTGAAGTCCTACCTCATCAGTCCAGCTGCACGTGCAATTGCAGGGTTGAAGGTAACTGACACTAATTATGATGCCGCTGTAGACATGTTTAAACAAGATTTGGCAGAAAAGAGCTAATTGTGAGTGCGCACATGTCTAAGTTGTTGAATCTGAGCCCAGTAAAAAGATCCTCGGATGTTGTTGCTTTGAGACAACTTTTTGATGATGTGGAAGTGCAGATCAGAAGCCTAGAAGCTTTAAGTGTTGCGTCAGACAGTTATGGAGCTTTATTGTGCCCCATTCTCCTCCAGATGATTCCCCATGATCTCACTCTTGAATACACTCGTAAAACAGATAAAGGAAAAAGGTGGGGGGTTGAAGATCTTGTTAGTTTTTTACAACAAGAAGTTGAAAGCAGGGAACGTGCTGCACATTTAACAAAACCAAGAGAAGTGAAAGATGCACCCGCTGCTTACAGACAACATTATAAACAGGATTTATGCAGAGAAAAGTGGAAAAGACCTAATGTGCCATCAGCTGCAGCACTCCATACAGGCAGTTCCAATTCACCACTCGGTTGACTATTCTGCAACAGTACAAGCCACAAGTCAGAACAGTGCACTGAAGACACTGTCACAGGGAGGAAGGAAAAGTTAAAGAAAATGGGGAGGTGTTTCATATGCCTGAAGCCTAGACATCTTGCCCGAGACTGCAGATCAAAAAATGTAACATGCACTGATTGTGGAAGGAGACACCATGCTGTAGTGTGTGAGAAAGAAGAAGAATCAAAAGAGACCACAAAAGCTGCCGCGGACACCAGTGACACTGTAGTCTCATCAGTTATTCCACAAAATGCTAAACCGACTTCAGAAAGGTGTGAAACTGTGCTTTTGCAAACAGTGAGAGCAAGGATTAAAGGACCTTGGGGGGAGAAAATTGTGCGTTGTTTGATTGATGGAGGAAGCCAACGCAGTTTTGTTCATGAGAAACAAGTGAAAGATTTAAAGCTACCAGTGATGAAACAAGAGACATTAAATCTTCACACTTTTGGCTCAAAGAACCCAACAACCACCAGATGCAATGTCATAAAACTAATCCTTGAAAATGTAAGAAACAAAGAACAGAAATTTGAAATAGAAGCTGTCCAAACACCACAGCTTTGTACTGCAGTCATGAAGGTTCCCAGTGAGCACATTCAGCATCAGCTGGAGGAAAAGGGACTACCAGTAGCAGATGTGTCTACAGGAGACAAGGACGAGCTGGAACTTTCTGTACTTATTGGAGCAGATTACTACTGGAAAGTAGTCACAGGCAAAACTGAAAGACTCTCAGATGCTTTAGTGGCTGTTGAAACAAGATTTGGCTGGGCAGTGCAAGGACCAGTAATGATGTCGAGTATGAATGAAGCAACATGTCTGCACATTGGAGTCAGTGAAAACCCAGTGGACATTTCTAACCAGTTGAGAGCATTCTGGGAAATAGAGTCACTGGGCATTTCCACCAAAGGAGAAGAAACATCGGATGACAAGAAAGCCATTGACAGCTTTGACAGGTCAGTCAAATTCATTAATGACAGATATGAAGTGGCATTGCCATGGCGACAAGACACGCCCAAGATTTCTGATAACAAAGGGGTTGCACAGAAAAGATTTGAAATGCTGAAAAGAAAACTGAATTCTGATGTGTCTCTGTACAAAAGATACAATAATGTAATAGAGGATTACACCGAGCAGGGAATTTGTGAGGAAGTACCTGATAGCAGTCATTCAGGGACTGCTGATGTGACTTACTACTTACCTCATCACGCAGTGATCAGAGAGGACAAGGTAACTACCAAGCTGAGAATAGTGTTTGATGCTTCATCACATGAAAAGGGTTGCTCCTCTTTGAATGACTGTTTGTTACCTGGCCCAAACTTAAATTCTGACCTAATGAGCATTTTGATCAGATTTCGTCAACATCCTGTAGCCTTCACAGCGGACATCACAAAGGCGTTCCTGCAGATTTCTATCACTGAAGGGGACAGAGACGCTCTGAGGTTTTTGTGGCTCACAGGGCCCCCAGATGCAGAGAGCACAAGCACATGCATAATGAGAATGAGACGCGTTGTGTTTGGAGTAACTTCAAGTCCTTTCCTACTTGCTGCCACAATCAGACATCATTTAGAGAAATATTAAGACATCCTACCAGAAACAGTAAAAATGATGAGAGATTCGCTCTATGTGGATGATCTGATCGCTAGTTCAAGAAACTCAGATGAGGCCTACACACTTACCGCCGGAGCAAAGGAGATACTGGCTGCTGCAAACATGAACCTGTGTAAGTGGACAACAAACTCACAGGAACTAAAAGCTAAGTGGTCAAACTGTTCCTTTGACATGACACAAGAAACTGAGACACACGGAAATGTGCTAAAGGTACTTGGTTTAGTGTGGAGACCGGAAACCGACAACTTTACATTTGACCTTAACCACTTGATGAACATTCTACAAGGAAAAGAGAATACAAAGAGGAGTGTTTTAAGGTCATCTGCCAGAATATTTGATCCAATAGGATTTCTAACGCCATTTACTGTCCGTGTTAAGTGTCTGTTTCAGGAAATGTGGCGTCGGGGGCTGAACTGGGATGATGAGCTGCCTCCCGACCTTTCCAACGCATGGCAGCAGTGGTGCTTGGAGCTCACACAGATACACCAAATAGTCATTCCAAGGTGGTATGGAACAGAAAGGATGCAAGGTAAAACACAACTTCTCCATGTTTTCACAGGCGCCAGTGAAAGGGCTTATGGTGCAGCTGCATATTTGCAAGGAAAAACAGCCGAAGGAAAAACGGTAACTGCACTCGTGGCTTCGAAATCCAGAGTGGCTCCAATCAAAACAATGACACTTCCCCGCTTGGAGCTAATGGGAGCTTTAATTGGAGCAAGGTTGGCAAATAAAAAAGTCATCGTACAGTTCGAAGTAACACCGATGGGCACACAGACTGAGCCATTGTTGCAGTTGGAAAATTACAGCAAGCTACAAAGGGTACTGAGAGTTACAGCATGGATTAACAGGTTTTGTTCACAACTGTCGATCAAAGCAAAGGAAGGTGGGAGAAATAACAGCAGAGGAAATGTTTTGAAAAGGAAAATCCAAAAAGAGCTTAAAAAGAGCTAAAAGCTGGAAAGGCTGTGCACAAAGATTCTAAGATTAGGAGACTTAAAACCCTTCCTCGATGAAAATGGTTTTAATCTGTGTAGAGGGAAGGCTACATCAGTCAGATTTGAGTTTACTGAGCAGCACCCGTGGTTGTTACCTCAAGTCACAGACTTTGCCAACTTCTGATCAAGTACAGTCACGCGCGGATGTAATGCATTCAGGCGTGGAGAGACACTCTTGTTCATTTAAGAGAAAAATATTGGATCCTACGCGCCAGACAGTTAGTAAAAATGCATTTTTGGAATGCTTGCCATCTGCAAAAGATTTAATGTGAAGGCAATGAAACAAACAACTGCACCACTACCCAGAGACAGAATTACAGAAAAGCGCCACCATTTGAAATAACTGGTGTAGATTCGCCACAGGTCCACTGTATGTGAAGTCCAAGGGGTAACACACAAAAAGAAGCGTATGTGGCACTTTTCACATGTGCGTGACACGTGCAGTGCATCTCGAACTAGTATCAAGCCTAACAACAGAAGGTTTCCTCTTAGCACTGAAAAGGTTTGTTTCACGGAGAGGACTCTGCAGAATAATCTACTCGGACAATGCTCAAACATTCAAGAAAAGCAGAAAAAGAACTAAAAAGGAGCTGTGGAAGGCACAAAAAGAGCCAGAGCTGTTGGAATATGCTTCTGAAAAAGGGAATTTAGTGGAAATTCATTGCAGAGAGAGCAGCTTGGTGGGGTGGATTTTGGGAAACATTAGTGCACTCTGTGAAGGGATGCCTCAAAAGAGTAATGGGAAGGGCATCTCTAGGGTTTGAAGAGTTAACA
>JAGKQL010000068.1:1128605-1180079 GCA_018398635.1 Cyprinodon brontotheroides | reverse complement strand
AAGGTCTGCCCCTCACGTTGGAAGTAAGACGCTGAAGCAGCTATTGGACTCTCCTGAACAAACTGTCTCTGGACCCAACAGTTCTCTCTCTCAAAGTAAAACCCGGACCCCTTCAAGGTATTCTTCTGAAATATCAAAGTCTCATTACTCATCAGTTCGTTTGCTAACTGAACTATCATCTCTGCAGACTCCAGTGAACCTGTCCCCTGACCAGTTCCAGTTCCTGTGCAATATACATGTGCTTGTGAAACAATAAACTCTTTGAAACTTTTCATCCAGCCTCCATGTGTGTTCTACATATTGGGCTAGCTCTGATACCCATCATGACAGAACACTGCGGCCAAACACTAAGCCCAGCGGGTCACCTCCGTTGGAGGCTTGAGGAGCAAGACGCTCAGATCCAAGGACATGTTCAAACCCTCCGTGAGTTACATACTAAGATTGAATGTCAAAATCAAATGCTTCAAACTTATGCTGGCTACATGGGCAGTGCTAACGCTGCATCGGCGGCACGTCTGTTTCCGGATCCACTTCCACCTCTAAGGTCACCAGTAGTGACGTCATCTCCTGAATTCCGCCCCAGTCTCCCTGAAAAATTCTCAGGTAACCAGAAGGATTGTAAGGGATTTTTGTTTCAATATTGTCTAATTTTTGAGAACTCTCCAGGCAGTTTCCCTACAGATAAGAAGATGATAACTTTTATTTTGTCCCAACTAACTGGACGAGCCCTAGAGTGGGCGGAGGCATGGTTCGCTTCCGAGGACAGTTTCAGATGTACATTTTCTGATTTTGTTTCTGAATTTTCCCAGGTATTCAATCAGGACTCTGATCAAACAATTGACTCTCGAGCTCTGCTGAATTTAAAGCAGGGAAATTCCACGGTGGCGGAGTTTTCCATCGACTTCCGGGTCAAAGACGCAGCTTCCGGATGGAACGAATGTGCTCTCAAAAGTGCATATTTTAAGGCACTGAATGACAATATCAAGGATGAACTTGCTACTTTCTAAAGATGAACCTGCTGAAGTCTGGAGGAATTAATCTGCCTAACGATTGCAGGGTTGGACAGAAGCAGACTTCGATTACTTTAGAAACGAGAAGCTCAAGACAAAAGAATCTAATTTTTTCTGTGTCAGCCCCTGCATTGAATATTTTTCTGTTTTTTCTGGCTCCACAGAACCCGTTTTCCAAGCCAAGGTCCTAAAACCCATTTCACTCTCTATGCTGCAATGTCCAGGTCTCTCTCACTCTGATGGAGACGAAGCGGGAACCCATGCAGGTTGGACACACAAGGCTAACCCCTGAGGAAAGACTTGACAGAGGCGTTTTCAGGAGCAAATTGTGCATATACTGTGGTGAGACTGGCCACTTCAATTGCTTCATGCCCTGCTAAGTCAAAAGCCGGGGCCCGTCCAGAGGAACTGAGGAGTCT
Source organism: Cyprinodon brontotheroides (assembly GCA_018398635.1). Taxonomy (NCBI): domain Eukaryota; kingdom Metazoa; phylum Chordata; class Actinopteri; order Cyprinodontiformes; family Cyprinodontidae; genus Cyprinodon; species Cyprinodon brontotheroides. The sequence continues at coordinate 1,178,650 of JAGKQL010000068.1, read as the reverse complement.
GACCGGGCCATTTGAAAACTGAAAAGTCTCCTCATTTGATGCTTCCAGCCACTCTGTTTTTCTCTAACCAGAATCTCACATTGTCAGCTTTTATTGACTCTGGATGTGAGCGTAATCTTATAGACCCTAACCTGGTTCTGCAGCTACAGATTGAAACGGTCCCGCTAGCCAAGCCACTCAGTGTCTCTTTATTGATGGAAAAAGACTCCATCAAGTTACCCATCAAACACAACCCTTAGAGCTGTTGATCTCCGGAAATCATCGTGAGACTTTAACATTTTTTGTTCTTCCTTCTACATGTTCTCCCTTGGTGCTTGGTTTTGAGTGGCTGGAATGACATAATCCCCATATCAACTGGGCTGAACGCCACATTGAGTCGTGGTCGACCTCCTGCCATGAAACATGTCTTACGTTCTGCAACTCCCGCTGTGCAGTCTCCTAGAGGTAGGGGGGAGATGGACTCTCCCTGACCTTACTTCTGTCCACTTCCGAGTATGTAGATCTGGCTCCTATTGTCTTCCAGTAAAAGGTCCACAGTGCTACATCCTTTCCACCCCACAGACCATATGACGCGTCGCGATTGAACTATTACCTGGGTGGCATCCACTGCCCAGCAGTAGACTTTATAACATTTCCAAGCCTGAACGTGAAACCATGGAGAAATACATAAATGAGTCTTTAGCTGCTGGGATAATCCGTCCATCCTCTTCTCCCTTGGGTGCTGGTTTCTTTTTTGTGGGCAAGAAAGATGGTTCCTTAAGACCTTGTATAGACTACAGAGGCCTTAACCAAATAACTGTCAAAAATTAAAAACCCACTTCCGTTACTAGCATCAGCCTTTGAACCAGTTCAGGGGGCTACTGTCTTCACCAAGCTCGATTTAAGAAATGCTTATCACCTTCTCAGGATAAGAGAAGGTGACGAATGGAAGACAGCCTTTAAAACCCCTTTGGGCCAGTTTGAGTATCTGGTTATGACTTTTGGTCTCACAAATGCTGCTGCATGTTTTCAAGCGCTCGTCAACGATGTCCTCAGAGACTTTCTGAATATTTTTGTATTTGTATACATTGACGACATTTTGATCTACTCCAAGAACCATTCTGAGCATAAGCAACATGTCCGCCTGTTCCTTCAAAGATTGTTGGAGAACAAACTTTTTGTAAAGGCTGAAAAATGCAAGTTTCACCAACCTTCTGTCACCTTTTTAGGGTTTGTGCTCGAGGGCGGGCAGGTTAAGCCATCCGAAGACAAGATAAAGGCAGTTTTGGACTGGCTGACACCTGAGAACCGAAAACAGCTGCAGAGATTCCTGGGTTTTGCTAACTTCTACCGACGTTTCATCAGGAATTACAGTCAGACAGTTCTACATCTCAGGAATCTAACAGTCAGACACCTTTACCTCTCAATGGACTCCTGAAGCGCAAAACGCCTTTGATAAATTAAAAACCCTGTTTTCTAGGGCTCACCTGCTTATTGAAATCAGCCAGATCCTGCCAAACGAAATTTATCCTGGAAGTGGACGCCCTCTGACTCTGGTGTTGGGTGCAGTTCTCTCTCAACAGCTCGGCTCTGATCAAAGGATTCCGCCTGTGCATTTTCTATCCCGTAGGCTTTCTCGGCTGAACAAAACTACGATTAGCAGGGGACGAGAACTCTGGCCATCAAACTGCATTGGAGGAGTGGGGCACTGTTTCGAGGGCTGAACACCCAGTTTTGGTGTGTGGACTGATCACAAGAACCTAGCTTATATCCAGTCCGCCAAACAGGCTAACCCGTCAGTCAAGATGAGTCTCTATTTTTCTCTTTCAGTTCAACCTCATTTATTTCTTACAGGCCACAGTCCAAGAACATCAAACCCGATTCTCTCTCTGCGTCTATACTCACTGCTGGGGTAATCCGGGCGCCCTGAACCTGTTCTTCCTGCACTCCTATATACTGTTGGGTAGTTTTCCTGGGAGATCTCCGATCTCACCAAACTCTGCCCTAGCTTGGGAGCCTGGCCAGGTAACGGTCCTCCTAACAGAACCTATGTCCCTTCTTCTGTCAGATCCCGTTTGATCCAGTGGATGCACACAGCCAAGTTTTCCGCTCACCCGGGGGTGAGCCGAACAATCGCCTTGATCTCTAAACGTTTCTGGTGGCCTACCTTGCACAAAGATGTTAAGGGTATGTTTTGGCTTGACCCATCTCGCCAGAAACAAAACCTCACATCAACCGCCCTCTGATCATATTTGCATCCCCTTCCTGTTCCAACTTCAAGTCCCTGGTCTCCACATAAGCCATCGATTTTGTCACTGGTCTCCCAATCTCCAGAGTATGTCCACAATCTTTACCATAAATGCGACCCGTTTCTCCAAGTAGTGTCATCTGATTCCTCTCAGAAAACTTCCCACGGCCTTCCAGACAGCACAGCTTCTGGTAGGCTTATGTTTTCAGCTCCATGGAATTCCTCCAAAAGAAATACTCTCCGACCCTTGGACTACAGTTTTATCTCCCAAGTCTGGAAGGCCTTCTGCTCTGCCCTGAACTGTAAGTCATCCACTTGCACTTCCTGGTTACCATCCACAATCCAGCAGCGAGGCGAGCCGGAGAGGATGAACCAACAGCTTCAATCAACTCTCCGCTGCCTGACCTCCAACAACCCCACTGATTGGAGCCAGTACCTAACATGGATTGAATACGCCCACAATTCTCTCAAGTCTGCTTCCACCGGTCAATCTCCATTCCAGGTTAGTCTGGGTTATCAGCCTCCTCTTTTTCCTGCAGACGAGAGAGAGATTTCGGTCCAATCAGTCAACCACCACATCCGTCGCTGCCAGAGAATCTGGAGGGACACCATCGCCACTCTCAACCGCTCTTCTGTGTCTTCTAAGCGCTTCGCGGACTCCAAAAGACGCCCTGCCCCTGAGTACGTCATTGGTCAGGAGGTATGGCTTTCCACTCGGGACATTCCCCTCAAGGGAATGTCTCGAAAATTGTCTCCCAGATTCATTGGTCCTTACAAGGTTGCCCAGATCATAAACCCCTCTGCCATACGTCCTACACCTTCCTTCGAGTCTCCGCATCCATCCCACGTTCCATGTATCTCCCCAGATAAAACCAGTTGTCTCTAGCCCCTTTTGCCCCTCCATCCGACTCCCCTCCACCCGCCCTGGGCGTTGATGGACATCCTGCCTTCAACATCCGCCCGGATAAAAGCCAGACTCGGTCGGCGTCGGTAGCGACCCCAACGACACCTGCGTCGATTTGAAGAACTCACCAGTCCGGAGGATGCGTAAATAGGTTCCTGGCTCCTACATCCTCGATCCGTCACTAATCGAGGGTATGAGAGCCATTCCCTCCCGTCGGCGTCTTCTGGACCGCCAAGAGAAGTAGGATGCGTTGAGAGGAGTACTGTTGTTGAAGATATCTGGAGCTGTACCACCTTCCCTTCCAGCAGAGTCAGCCGTGGGTTTTGTGAATCTGGTGGAGTGGGCAAAGAGCCTGAACAGACAGTCAGTCTATGACAACACACACACGCACAAAGACTCTCTCTCTGTCTCTCTGTCGCTCTCTCTGTCTCTCTCTCTGTCTTTCTCTCCGTCTGTCTCTCTGTCACTCTCTCTGTCTCTCTCTCTGTCTGTCTCTCTCCTTTCACTGCCACGCATGCACGGACGTACATATACAATCACTCTCCAACTCCAAGGCTAGGACTGCTGCTTCACTAAGACCACAACCAAACACAAGGCCATACATACAGGAACCAATTTTATAAAAATAGCCTCTTACCTTAAGTCAGAACCAACCAAATATACGCAAACTTGACTTCTTGTGGTTTGCCGTCCTGGTTTCCAGGAAGCAGAGAGAAGCGATGTCACTGCTTTAATGCAGTTTATATGATGCTTATGGAACTGGAGTCAAATTTGTCCAGAGGAGGTCCGTTGAGGTCCACAAACAGGAGTGAAGACCTGCTGTCTTGGCGCAATCTGTTCTGCATCTGGTTACCGTGTTATTAAGTGCGGAAAAGCACATGGATGGCTAATTTGCATAGGCGAACAGGATTGGCTGGCTCCACTTGGCAAAAAAAAAACATATTTGTGAATAAATGTTTTTACATTTTAAATATTGGAAATGTTAAGCTTAAAAATATTTTTGTGACCGTTGGTGACAAAAAATGTTTTTTTTAATATTTTGACACGAATTTAAGACCCCCTTTAAATTTAGCTTTTGAGGCTTTCAGGGGGTCTCATGCCAGGTTCGTCGAGGTCGAGCCCCCCCGGACCCCCCCGTATTTCGCACTCTGGGCCCGCATCTCCACTGTAACAAGAGGTGGCGAAAAATCTTCAAATCATGGAAACCAAGTCCAGTGGATTTTTCTTTTTTTACTTTTACTGGAATGACTATTGACCTGGATGACTGAAGGGAATCTTCATCAGCAATATCTTATGTTACATCTTTAAAATGTGTAAAAACCAAAAGTGCTGTTAATTGTTTTCCTTTTTGTGGGTAAATTTTATCTGCTGGTTTAATGTGCTGTTCTTGATTCTATGTATAATATAATGTTGCTTCTTTATTATTATTAACTTTATTATTTTTATCATTGTTCCCTCTCCTTTTATCTTTGCTTTTATTCTATATTAAAGGGAACACCGTTTTTTTTTTTTACATTTGGCCCTTGATTTTACGTTATTACATGCATATTCTACTCACCCATATTAGTTTTGTGTCATTTGGAGCTGATCTGAAGATATTCCGTATTGGCAAAGAGTTGTAGGCACAACATTTTACTAACAACATGTAAGGGAATTACTGTTAAAAAAAAAAAAAAATATATTTTTCTTTTCAATTTTAAAACTTTATTGAAAAGTTGCAAATTACAAAACATTGACAAGATATAATAGCTTACTGTTGGAAACCTAGGACGCATCCTTAGAAGACCGGATTAGGAAGGCGATTTCGTCATAGGCGTGAAGCGCCGAGGTCTGGTCGGATTCCAAGTCCTCATTATGCGACCTTAAAATGGCCGTCCTTCTTTTTTGCCCGATTTGAAGGGGCGGGTCTGATGTATTCTAAAGGTATCGCCAGGATATCCCAGGATTCATTCGCGAGACCAAGCAAGAGCTGTGATCAGAGGAAGAAGATTACTTGGCGCCGAACGGTGGTGAAAATTGGAAGTTCAGTTTAATATAAGACCAATTCATTTAATAGTTCCGTCTGAGATTAATGAAAATAGTTGTTTTAATGGTTATATGAGTCAGATTATGTGGCAGTAAAGTTTGTATTTATCTAAAAAGGTTTTATCTGTTACTGTGTAAATGGGTTTGGCTGTAATTTAAGGACAGATTCAAATATATATTGCAGGGTGGGGACTATAAATCTGATAGGATTTTTTACCTTTTATTGCTGTTTTTACGCACAATAGGCTTAACTTCATTTTTTTGTTGTTGAATATTAGAGATTTTTCAGCAGATATATTTTTTATAAATATCATTGTTTAGATTTACTTATATCTTTCTACCCTTTTATAGAATAGAATAGAAAATCCCTGTATTGTCCCACAATGGGCAAATTTACAGCAGCAGAAAGATTATTGAAAATGGTCACACAAATGTGGACCTTAGAAAAATGTCTAAGAGTTAACATAATAGGGAAGAGTTCAAATATAAACAATAAAATACTGTAAAGTGTTTTAACAATATAAAATAGGGAATAAATAGCAATATGCAGTACATGGACATTTTACAGTAATGGATATTTGAAAATAGCAGCAACATCAGAGATGTGCAGAATGACAACTGCATTTGTTATTTAACTGACTAAGGATTTCTATCATTACATTTGATTTGATTTGTTCCTGCTCCCAGTGGTTGGAACATTTATTCCAATTCTGGATTCTTTGTGAGTATAGTCTTTGTTCACTTCACAATAAAAAGAAATAAATAAACAGTTTTGAAAACTTCTGTGTATTCATTCTTTTCCTGCTTTGTGTGTCAACGTTCACGGTTGCTAAGCAACAGAGCATACGGCGGTAAAACCCGCCTAAACTCTTCTTCCGGTCTCCTTATTTTCAAGGACTTCAAAGGATCCAGTCTAGGGAGGCTGCATCCTTGGAGGATACGTCCTAGGTTTTCGAACAGAGCCATAGAGTCTCCTTTTCAATGATGGAGTACAATTAGCGCCCGGGCGCCCGGAATTAAGATATAACATAACATCTGGCCACCCTAGATAAATAAATACCGGAAGAGACTTAAACACAACAACAACAAACAAATCTCTTGGAATCCCACACGGAAGCAAAAAAGGCAAGATACATTACATTTCTCCAAGTATTTTCAATAGTTATATTTTTTTAAACAAAGCGGAGTGTGTATGACGTCATCTATGTTTGTCTGTGAATCTTGATATTTTCAATAAAGAAAAGGAGAAAAAAAGTGCGCATGCGCAATGAGCTGCTTGTAGGGATCGGGTAGCATTAGCAGCATTAGCTTAGCGTCTGTGTGGAGTCTTTATAGAGGCTGATAATCTGGAAGTGTTTGCAATGAGAATGTCTTCAGCCCAGCTTTAAGGAGAGTTTATCACCGAGCAGTTAACTCCTGCTGAAGAAACATTCACGGAGTTTAAAGGGAGTTTGGTCAATTCGGAGGAAAAGATGGACGATCAACATCTACTGCTGGATTTCACCAGGATCCCCCAGATCATCTTACACACCGGATAGGTAGGAAACACCTGATAGAAACGATTCCCTGATGATGCACACTGTGGATTTTAGCCTCATCTGATTGGAAAACTGCTTAGAGAGGAGATCAAGATGCCTAAGCTAATAAGAAGCTAGCAAACTAACCGGTCAGCGGCAAACATCTTACTGTCGGTCAGCTCGCTCACTTACAGCATTGGGTTCTAATGACTGCGGTCTAGTTTGTCATTTGCTCCGGTTAAACCTGTTCTTCGCTCAGAGTTCACTGCAATCGGAGAAAGTAGTCCCTGCCATAGAGATAATATAAGCATTGACTGTCGCGGCGCAGAAAATGCGGCCGCCATCTTGGGAAGGTCGACCTGCTGCTCTATGCAGAACATTAGAAGGATGCCTCAGCACTGCAGAGTGTTTTTGTTTAAATCAACAGACTGTTGACATCAGAGCTGGAGGGATAACTTCATGAAGGCATCAGAGCTTTGGAAGACATTACTAAATAAACTGCAGATAATACATTACATAGAATAGAAACTCCCTTTGTTGCCCCACAGAGTTACAGCAGCAACAGATTACAGTAAAATAACTGCGGTCTAGTTAGTAATAATAATTTGCTCCGGTTAAACCTGTTTTTCGCTGCGAGTTTACTGCAATAGAAGAAAACCGTCCCAACATTTTAAGTGCACCCGTATTACAGACTTTACAGTAATAAACTGCGAGAGAAAACTTCTACATTGTGTAGCGACTTCCTGTTTTTAAATTAAAAGAGTAGGCCTAGCTTTTGAAGCAGGCTATAATGTTAGTTAACCTTTTTAGTAGTTAGTAATGGGTTAAAGAGGCATCTTGAAGCTTTTCCACTCATTGCCAAACTGTATTATTCTGCCTTGCACAATACTGACACCTGCTGGACCTTTAAAGACACTACAGGCAGCTTATTGGACAGACTAAACTGAATGGATTGGATGACCTAGTACAGTGATATCATTTAAGTTATTGTTGGTTATATTGTACTATTTCATGTCTATGTATAAATTGAAAATATCTTTCATATTTTTAGATGCAGCCAATAAATAATGTAAACATATATCATAGCCTAAAAATTAAAGGGAAAATGTGAATGAGGGTGCTTGTGGACTAGGATTTAAGTTGAGTGATAACTGAGAAGAAAAGGATGAGAAAATTTAAATAAAAACGCAACAGCTGAAACATTCTTATTTCCGTTTAGGCTGCTGCAAAATTGTTGATAATTTTAATGATAAACGTTTTTAAACAAAGTGTGTCAGTCAGAAACAACTCCTGTATGGGTCACACGACTTTCTTGAAACGAAACGTGCACCAATACCGTGTTTTGCTCTATGTGCTCCACGCATTGGTGTTACTGGACCCATCACTACTATGCACTAACATTTATAATAAATATGAATTTATTTTGATATGCAACACTAAAAGGTGCATCTCATTAAACCAGCAGAGTACCATGATGCCACATAGTTTTTGAGTCAGTCCATCACTGGAAACTATTAAGCAAAAATCCCAATATTTGCACAAAATTCATTAAGAGATTTAAAATGCAAAAATAAAAGCCATAACTTTTGAAGCCAATGGAGAACGATGATCCAACATTTATTTCGAGTCAGTCGATCACATGACCTGGAACAATTTTGGACTGAACCAAAAGAAAACTAATTCCCATGAAGATAGAAAAACATCTGTGGAGCTACATTAGGGCCATAAAGTTTCTTTAAATGAAAAGAAATCAACAACAAAAAAAACAAATTTTCCAAATGAAATGAGATGTGAATCTAAACAAATCCATCCATCTTCTCTGGCTCATCAGTCAGTGTCACTGTGGGGCTGGTGCCTGCCTCCAGCACTCTGTCTCTGCCTTCATGTATGGAATGTTGGCCTCAGGCTCTTTCTCTGGTCGCTGAAACCAAATAGGTTTTCACTCTCCATAGAGAAAGATTTAATGACATTGATTGATTGATTGATTGACTTTATCAATCTCACAGTGGAGAAATGTACTCATTACATCGGCTCAAATAGTCAAAGAAGAAGAAATCAGCTTCTCCTCTAGAACCGACTGTTTATGCAGCCTGTAGAACAAAAGGCAGAAATAGAGAAACAATCAGATTAAATTGTGACAAACGGGGTCTATAACACAGATGATAGGAGAGATTAGGTGGCTGCAGGGTTGCCCCATTAAAACGGAAAAACTTAAACAATTGTGTTACATTTCCTAATTTCTGGCCCCAGATATATCAAGCACATGTTTGGTCTGTGTTCTAGCCACCCAATTTTAATTTTATATTAGGAAACTAGAGGATGTTAGCTTTCAAATAATCTATTGCACATGTAATTTGGGCTTACAGTTCCTAAGTTATTTGCTTTTCCATTTGGGTTTGCAAAATAGGCGAGGATTACCCAAAATGAGGTGGATGTTAAGAGGTTAAACAAACATCTTGAACAATATACAAAATATGACCACAGCAGTAGTAGTGTTACTGTTCAAAACACAAAGAAAAAGTAAAACAACAGATTTCATCACACAATATTGGTTCCAATGCGGCCGATCACATTTCGTACTTAACTTCTTATACTGAGAATTAAATCTAACAGTATATGTCCTCCAATAAATTGTCTTTAGGAACTGCAGTTCACATGTTCTTCAATCACTTGCACCGTCTTCTGAGATATTCAAGTTCTTGACATAATTAATGAATGAATTCCACATAGACTCAATCAGGTCCTGTTTGTCCTTTAATATATATGTCATATTTGCCAGAGGGAGGACAGATAACATCTGCTGCAGCCATTGGTTTACGGTCGGTCTGTGAGTCTTTTTCCAAAACATTGATACACATCTCTTCCCATTAAGAAAACTTAAGTTCATAAACACTCGTTCATTTTTTGTATAAATATATTTTTCACTTTGATAAAAATTCTTTGTTTGGAAATGATATTTTCTATGACATCCTTTACCTCTTTCCAAAACTGTATAATTTCCCTGCAATGCCACATACAGTGAACCAGAGTCCTTCTGTCTTCTGTGCATTTTGGACATACATCAGGTTTCTCCCTGTTATACCTATTAAGGTCTACTGGTGTTATGTAAATCCCATCATTAGTCACTTATATTGAATCATTTTAAGATTCTGTAATTAATAGAAACTGGTGGGGCCAATTTACACTGCCAGTCTTTCTCTGTTAATACAATAGATAAGGTAGGATGCCGCGATATTGGGTTTTTAGCCGATATGCGATATTTTACAAAACTCATGTAGCCCGATAAACCGATACACCGATGTTAAAGCTGGACAAAAATAAGTAGTCATTGAAAAATAGCAGTTTTGTTATCCATTTCTGACACAATAATATACTCAAATATATTTTCATATGCTGATATCAAAATAGATTTTAAAACGTGCTGTATCGATCTATTTTACTTTCATAATCTAAGTGAAATTTTCATGGATTTCTGTTACAAACTCTCGTGATATTTTGCAGGGCTAGCTTGCTGAGAGATTTTGTTAGTAAAATAGATGGAAATACACGTCAGTATCAACATATAAAAATTTGGCAAAATTTAAGGTACAGATTGAATTTTTAAAAGGATTTAAATAGCATACTTGATGACGCTATAGCAATATTTCATTAGTAAAAGAGATTGATATGAAGGTGTTTTAAATAGTAATATATCAGCATATGATAGTTTTTGGGTCCTTTTTTAATGTATCAATATTTTTTTTCCCTCATCTTTAGAGAGTTTTTAAGTCTGCAAAGAAAGTTTTGAGGAAGAAGAAGTAGTATTTATTTTTTTTTAGACTTTAGAAACTCAGAAGCTGATCAAATATGGGTTTAAATATCGGTGGGGTGGCCGATGTGCGGAAAGTAGTATTCAGTTTTAAGGCCGATGCCACGACTGGGGGCGATTATATGGTGCATCCCTCTATGAATAAGTCTTCTTTCCAAGCCTTGAGTCTATCACGAGATCCTTCTGAAATTTGTAACATCATTAAGTTATAAAACTCTGTTATGATGCCTTTCTTCAAACTGTCCTTTGTTGAAATTCTTTCTAAGGTTGAGATGGCAGGTTTCGTCAACTTCTTATTTTAATTTGTTCTTATGAAGTTTCTTAGTTGAAGGTGTTTAAAGAAATGTTTCTTGTCCAGATTAAATTTATGCTGCAGATCTTGAAAGTTCATTAGTATATCTGAGTCTGGTTCATAAAGATTCTGAATCATTTGAAGTCCTTTGTCTTTCCAGACTTTGAATGTTGAATCAGTTCTTCCAGGTAATCAAAACTGGTTACCCACCGAACAAAGACAGACAATTAGTTTCATTTACATTTTACATCTCTGCATACTCTGGATGGATTTTTAGTATATTTCAGAAGCTTTGATATCAAATTTGAATACATATATGAAGGTAGAGTTAAATTTAAACCCTGAGTCCCCATATGAATTCAATGTGGAGAATGATTACTGTAATAAAACATTAAATGCACATCATAATAATACAAGTGAAATCGGACACTTTAGGCCTCCGTGGTCATAAGTGAGATACAGTAGAGACAGACAGAATTTGAACTTCCTGTTCTTCCATAGGAAACATAACATCTTTTTCTTAATTTGTGAGAAGAATTCATGATGAGGTGGAGGAGCAAGAACCTTTGGCAATATATTCATTTTTATTATATTTATTCTTCCAATCATAGATAATGGTAATGGCCTCCATCTTTCTAATGAACTATCTACTGCGTTCAATATATGTTTATAGTTGGTCGCAACAACCTGATAAAGATCTGAAGAAATGTTTAACCCTAAATATTTGAAATCGTAAACTATTTTAAACTGCAAGACATCTGAAGATGGACTAATTCTTTCATTTAAGTTCATTAAAACTATAGAATACTGGTTTTTGGTTAGTTTGTATCAAGAAATCTCACTAAATTTCCATGATAATTTGTATTGATTGATTTAAATTTGATATGAACAAGATAACATCATCTGCGAACAAGGAGATCCTCTGCTCTATAGGTCTAACAGTAATCCCTCCAGTGCGGTGAGGTGAGGGCAGCCCTGTCTGCAGCCTCTATTCATCTTTATTGGCTTAGATATATTTCTGTCACTTCATATTTCAGCTGAGGGATTACTGTATAATATTTTTCCATAACTTGAAATAGATATTCCCAGTGAACCCTATTGAACGCCTTTTTGGCATCTGACGATAAAACAGGTGAGTCTGAGGTACCTTTATTATAATGAATTTTATTTAATACTCGCCTCACGTTATGAAAGCCTTGCCTCCCAAAATAAACCCATTTTGATCTCAGGTAATGCTTACAGGGTCATGAGGGGGTAGTGCCAGACTTCAGTTCACGAGGTGAGTGCACGGTACAACCTAGACAGCTCTGGAGTATGGAGTACATCTTGTGTAAACTTTGTATTGATAAATGTCACTTCCAGAGTATTTACAGTGGTAAGAAACGTATTGATTTTTGGGAGCGATATAGCTTTCAAAGTTTAAAGAGTTTATTGTTTTTGACTGATATGTATTTCCCCAAAAGTAATATGCTATAGTATAGGCTCGTACTTTAATTTCTTGGGGATCCTGTAAGATTAGATCATTTGATATAATCGAGGTTATTGGTTGTTTTGTTTCCAACTGTTTTTTTTGCCATGCCAGTAGTTTGCCTGCTTTGTTACCCTGTTCATAAAATGTTTGTCTGAGTCATAAAAGACTTGCTGCTGCTCTGGAGGCTTAATACTCGTCATATTCTGCTCTCAAAATCAATAATTCCTTTCCTAGTTGTGGCTCATTTTCTTTGTTTACTTTAGCTTGAATTACCTTTATTTTATCTTCCAATTGTATTCCATATCTGTCAATTTGTTTTGTTTTAGACCCTGTATAAATGATAATTTGTCCTCTAAGGAAGGCCTTAAACGCTTCCCATTTTATACTCGCTGTTGTTTCTGCAATATTAGTTAGGAGGAATTCATCGATCTGTTTTTCTAGATATTCCATAAAATGTCCATCTTGTAACCATTTATGTTGAAACTGCCATCCCGGAGTTTCTCTCTTTAATTTATCATCTTTGTAGATCAAACAACATGGATTATGATCTGAAATTACAATATTATCATAAGAACAATCTTGAATTCTAAACTGCAACCCTGTAGAAATTAGATAGATAGATAGATAGATAGATAGATAGATAGATAGATAGATAGATAGATAGATAGATGATAGATGTACTTTATTTATCCCAAGCTGGGAAATTGCAGTGTAGCAGCAGCTTTACACATAGTGACAGTCACAACACTACCCAACAATAGGGAGTAAGAAAAAAGTAAAAAATAACGCATAACATTTTTACTTATTCATATCGCAGCAATTATATATTTATTAATATTATATATATATTATATATTTATTATTTAATATTTTATTAACACATTAAATTTAATTAAGAAATAATCTATTCTGGAGTGAGTTTATGAAAGTACTTAGAGTAACATGAGTATTTTTTATTTAGCTTTTTCTCTCTCCAAACATCTAACAACTTCAGCTCTTTCATCATTCTATGAATCACATTTCTACAATTAATATGTGACTGATCTAGTCCAGTTTATCTGTCCATGTTTTGGATTTAATGTACAATTAAAGTCTCCCCCTATTAGGTGTGATCCTTTAATCCTTTAAATACAGTCATCTACATTGGGTCCATAGATATTGGTTAAAATTAGATTTTCCGACATTAAGGAGCTTTGGAGTATTAAATACCTTCTTCTTTTATCTTTAATAATGTTTTTAATTTGCAGTGGCAGTGATTCATGTATTAGGGTCACAACTCCTCTGGAGTGAGAGATGTGAATGTTGCTATATATATATATATATATATATATATATATATATATATATATATATATATATATTTATTATTATTATTATTATATATTTTTTTTTTTTTTTTTAGCCCCTCCACTTCGTCTTCACCTTTAAACTATTCTCATCAAGAAGATGTATTTCCTGAAGAAATTTTAGAGTTAATTTTTTTCAATCTTTTTCTAACTTGCTTGACTTTTTGGAGACGTTGCAGACCCCAGCAGTTCCATGAAATAACATTTTACAGTTTGAGGCATAAAGTAACAAAAGTAGTAGGTCGCTTTACTTTATAGAAATGTGAGGCATAACAAAAGCAGATGCTAGAACATGCATCCAATACACAAAACGTTAAAAAAAAACTTTCTACCTTTTCCCTTCCCCAAATTGCAAAAGTCCCTCCAAAATACATTAGACTCCCCTTATAGCAAGAAGCCAATAACAACCAGTGTGGATCTAAACCACCCTTAGCTTATTCTATAGGAATTATTCCTGTCGTTGCTAATAATAATTTGACTCCTGTCCACTGAGACTGAGGAAATATTTTAAGGGACCACATTAAATTTAAACACTTTATTGCTACAACATTGAGAACATGGATATGTAAGATATTAAGGAACGTAAAAATAAAACAAACCAAGTCAACACATTGGAATATGAAGAAAAAACTCAAATAGCCTGAAAACGTTCTAACTGTAAGGCATCATATGCTGGATTTCTATTATTTGCGCACCCTACTTTACTCTCCATATGAAGCTTCATTCTTCAATTAACGCTCTTTGTGTCCTGAGTCCTCTTGAATTTTCTTGAAAAACTCCCCTGCATCCCCAGGTTTTAAATGTCAGTGTTTTATTTTCATCACTAGAAGCGTTGCAGAGTGAGTTACTCCGTTACGAATGCCCAATTTACGCAGCTCCTCCCGATCGAACTTTTACCTCAGCTGGTGAAGCCCGGTTCCAGGTCTGGGTAGAAGCAGATCTGTTGTTCCTTTTAGAGGACGTCCTTTTTCTTCCATGCAGCTGGAATGATGGCTTGTCTTTCTCTGTAGTTGAGAAACTGTGGTGGGAAAAAAGAATTCAACTATTCACCCTAGTTAAATAAACAGAGATAGGTGGATTTCACTCAGTCGTCATTTTATTCATCATATCTTTGAGAGAACAGTTCATCATACAGCCCTTATGGCACAGTATTCAGCCCTGTTCTGCCTGAGCAGCGTTTGTTTCCCCTTACTTAAAACAATGGAAAGTAGTTAGAGTCAAAACAAATTACAGACACTTTGGTTAACAGTAACATGTTATGCATAAACCATGAGAAAGAATCTGGTTTGTTATGGGAAGAAGCTATGTCTGGTCTACAAACACCATCCCACAGAGAATGGTGTGGCCTTCAATGTGAAACAAACTGAGTGAAAACTTTTATAGTGAGTAAATAGGATAAAATAATATACAATAGAAGAGAAATCTTAATTTTCCAATAACAGAAACTACATTATCAGGGCTATTGGTCCTAATCTGCTCTTTTCAGGCTCACCAAGGGTTGCAGCTCCTCATTCCCCAACGCCCCCGGTAACCACTTTTCCAAAAAGGCTCATAGATCTGGACCCTCGGCAACGTCCCGTAAATTCACAAGTCTCAAGTTATTCAGGCGAGACCTTGTTTCCAAGTGTTCCATGAGTTTGTGCCCCATCGATTTTATTTTAAGCCTGCAAGGAACTCACGTTAGCTTGTAGATTAGCCACGTCATCTTCTCCAGTAGAAATAGAGTCCTCCACCCGTGACATACGTTCATTATAGTCTTTTATTTCTTGTTTTACATCTTGTAGTGTCACATCACTCCATTAAGGTTCACGGAGAACTCGCTTCTCAATGAATCCAGTGCAGCAAGGATTTGATCCGACTTACTATTATCGGGTTCACTTTTCCCTTCTTAGGCAGCCATGTTTTTGTCCTTATGCTCTGTTCGAACAGCTTCTTTTGCTTGGATGCCTCACGTTTCCCTTTGTTTTGTCTATTTGAGCTAGGCATTTTACATCAGATTGTCCCTTTTTTTTGAATCAATCTTTGTGAGCAGCGGTTATTTTCCCCTTATTGAAGCAACAAGCAGCAGGGCAAAGTACAATGCCTCTTCTCATGTGGCCGCCATAACCGGAAGCCTTTTTTTCTTTTTCTTTTATTAGTGAGTTTGGAACTTTATTAAATCACCCTATCTAACACATCGGTTGTATGGAAGCTGAGAGGCTCTCTGGTGCTTTATGGGTGGTTGAAAATGGCACAACTAGAAATATTTCAAAACCATTATTTCCATAGCAGCATTTTAATGATCAGACAAGAACACAGCCACCTAACTTTGTAAAGACATCCGTTTTGCAGATCTCATTGGTCTCAGCTGAAGGCTTTTAACTACAGTTTGTGGACTTCCTGATAGTAAAGATTTACAATAGTCCAGCCTTGAAGTAACAAATGCATGAACTAGTTTCTCAGCATCACCCCTGGACAGTAGATTTCTCATTTTTTCAATATTCCTCAGATGAAACCTTTTTGTCCCTGATTAAAACAAACAACAAATATTGCTTTTATTATCTGAGACCAATTTAATCCATTCCAGATAAAGTGACTGACTAATCAGGTTCTTTTTCAAACCCAAAGATAAATACTTGTATTTTGTCTGCATTAAGGTACAGAAAGTTAGGTCTACCAGGTTTTAATGTCTTCAAGACATGCCTGTAATCTATGTAATGGGTTAGCTTCATCTAACAGATATATCTATAGACAGATATAGCTGGGTATCATCAGCATAACAGTGAAAATTAATCACATGCTGTCTAATAATTCTACCAATTGGGAGCATGTATAAAGTAAAGAGAATTGGTCCTAGCAATGATCGTTGTGGTACTCCACAGGTAACCCTTGAGCATGAGGAAGAGATTTGTTTATTTTATTAACGTGAACATACTGAAATTGTTCAGATAAATATGATTCAAACCAGTCTAGTTCTGTTTCTTTAATTGCTACAAAATATTCAAGTCTTTCTAAAAGAAAATATTGATAAACTGTATCAGTTGATGGCATGCCGAGATCTACCAAGCCAAACACAAGAGATGGGCAGTATTTGTTTTTATTTGCACAGGTGGAGAATAAACAGTAAGTCCAACAAACGGGGAAATTATCAGTTGTGTCAAAAAATAGGTTGCAAAAACAGAACTTAACAATCTCAAAAGAACTTCACACCATATCACTCACTCACTCACTCACTGAAACTATAGAAAAGAGCAGTCAAGATCTCCAGGCAAAGGCTGTGCAGTCAAAAAATCTAAATACACCAATTGATACACACACACAGTCCAGTAGAGAAAACAAAAAAACTTTACGACTGTAAAATTACAGTCATATGTTTATATCACTGTTATAAATATATATATTTATAAATATATATTATTATATATATTTATAAATATATATTATTATATATATTTATAAATATGTATATATATATATATATATTAGTGCTGTCAATCGATTAAATTTTTTTAATCATGATTAATCGCATCAATGCCTGAGTTAACTTGCGATTAATCGCATTTTAATCGCACATTTTTTTCCTGATTGAAAATCATTTAAATACTCTCAATGACATACAAAAAGTACATACAGGCTAGGTTTGTGCCAATGTTCTTCTTTTAAAATGAAAACAGGTCACAGACACTGATTTATGCCATAGAAACGTATAGGCAAGAAGATGGGGAGGCATGTAGCAAAAATAACAAATATGTAGCCAAAAAAAAGGCCCTGAAAACAGGCTGATGTAAAAGACAGTCTTTACAGTTAATACAGTCTTTTGAACAAAGACAAGCATTTTACCCTACTGCTATAAATTTAGTAGAGTTAACATTAGATGTTAATTAACCAAGGTAATAATGAACAATTTTCAATCAATACATCAAAATCAATAGACCGACATCACTAGATGGAGGTAGTCTATGCTCTAGAAAGTTACTTTTCAGCCTCTTAACAAAAATGAGAACACACACCCACCCACACCCACCCACACACACACACACACACCCACCCACCCACACACACACACGATACTGACCTGTTGCGTACACAGACAGCAAGAGTGCCGTAGCAGATTCCATTTCACCTCAGTAATCTGTTTTCTCAGCGTATTTCAGGTTGCTATAGGCACCAGACACTCAACTTGTTTGTTGTTGGTGGGTGGGGCTTAAAAGAAAGGCACTAAGCGGTCACCCAGTGTATGAGCGTCTTTTTCCTTGAGGAGCTCCGCTCTCGAAGCCTATGGAAAATGCATACACTGGGGAAAAATAGCCCCGCCTTCCCGCAGGCTGCAGCGGGATGTACTTGGAAAAATTGTACCATAAAACCACATAGCGTTAATCTCATGCGTTAAAAAATTATAAGCCATTAAAAATGGCCTCGCGTTAACGCGATAATTTTGACAGAACTAATATATATATATATTAGGGATGGAACGGTTTATGAAAACCCGTCAGAACCGTTTGGTTCGACTGTCTCGGGTTCGGTTCGGCGTGTGTTTCGTTCGGTTCATGCGCTGCTCCATTTTCTCATATGCGCGAAGTGTTTACACTCCCGAGATAGAAGGTGGCAGTACTGCGACCAAAGCCAACTACCAGTAGTAAAGAAGAAGAAGCGAAGCGTAGCAGGGAAAAATCGGTTGTTGTGGAGAATTGTGTCGGACTGGCGTAGTGGGAAAGAACAGGAGTTGGAAGACAGCGCCAGCAGCACTTTATAGGTCTGTTGTATGGGGCGCTTTGCATTTAGAGTGACCTACGATGACGGCAGAAAGAAAGTTGTGGATAAAAGCGCAACAGTGTGCAAGCATTGTGCTGACACACGCTTTGTTTACGCTAACAGCAAATCCCACATACCCGCCAGTCAACCCCCTCTCCCGCTATCCCGCTGGCGCTCCAGACCGGCTGCTCAAAGCAAAGCCTACAGCCTCCTCTGTGGCTCCCGTCCGCTCCGCCCGACTCTGAGTCCCTTGGAGATGGTAGAGAGCATGCGCCAGATGATTAAATTCAAAGCAGCAAAACATACGGAAATGATCCAGGGTTTCAGCGGATCATTTAAAATAATTACAATCCATTATTTTTTGGGGATTTTTCATTAATTCCATAAATTTTTATGGGATTTCGGTGTAACAATCAACATGTGTCGAATCGAACCGAACCGAAAACCGTGACCAGAAACCGTGAATCGAACCGAACCGTTTGATTTCTTTAGTTTTTTGTTTTTGGGCTTTGAGGCTGTTGTGTATGATTGTATCTTATCTAATTTAATTATGCATGTTTATTGTAACTGGAAAAAATGGACCAATAAAGTCAGTCCATGGTGTGTATATATATATATATATATAATTATTTTTTTTGCTACTTTTCAAGGCTGCACTTTAAAAAAAGATGAAATTGTCCAGAGAGCTGTTCCAAACTAAATTTTCTTTTTGTTTTACACTTGTGTAAACAAAATGACAAATAAAATCTGTCTAAGATGACTTCAAAGCAGAAAGAAGGAGAAGGTAAGTCCCCTATTTCAGGATGATAAACTTCACTGAGCATTGGCATTGGCAGAGAAACTGGCAGATGGATTAAAATTCAACAGGAAAACAGATAAAAATAGGAAAATACTAAGAACAAACTATGTGGATGTGAAGATGTAACATACAGCAGAATGGGTTGTTGTTTCTTTAATTTAGGGGAAAAGTTCCTGTGATGTTATGAGCCGGAAAGCTCTTGAACTCCAATACCCAGCATGCAATGGGGCGCGTGGCGTCACGGGTTGGAGGCTAGTGTGAGAGGGCAGTTCTGAATGTAGCTTGCTACTGAAAGGTTCTGTGGAAGTTTGGAAATAAATATACAGAACAAATATACAGAATAAACGCCTCGGAAAACTCCCGGCCCGAACAGAGCAAGCGATCTTCATCGCAACGTCCATGACATGCTTCATATTTAAAATACTGCCGCACAGCTGTTGCTGAATGATGCAGTGGTTGATCCAAAAAATCCAGGAAAGTTTCAGACAGCTTGAACAGAGCAACTAATCCAGCAGTGAGCCCAACCATAGATGGAGCCCCATCAGTTGTGATAGATTTCATTATCTCATTATCTCTTCAGATTCCTCTTTGCAATTTAGAGTCCGTGGTAACACCCTAGCAACCGTGGCAAACCATGCCCAGCAATCAGCATACATAAAAAAAAGGTTCCCTGCATACTTTTTACTTCTCATTTTATTATTATGAAAAAGACGCTGGACTCAAAACGTGATCAAACCACTGATAATTTTTTTTAAACGTTTTTTTTTTTATGTCATAGCCATAAATAGGTCTACATTGTAAAATCTTCTTGCGATGTGACTGAAACTCCGATCGCGATCGACTGTTAGATCGCGATCGACTGTTAGATCACGATCGACTGTTAGATCGCGATCGACTGTTAGATCACGATCGACTGTTAGATCGCGATCGACTGGTTGAGCACCCCTGGTCTAGACTTATCAACAACTGAATTCTTCCAGCACTGTGATCTTTTTATCACTGTACCCACATCATTTTATAGTTCAAACAATTTTTACAGGGGAAAAAAACCATAGCCCTCTTGCCCTGTTGATTGCTACATTTTGCTTTTCCAGACGGCTTGATCATTGAGGCCTGTTTTTCTCTTTCTTACCATAATGTTTCTTTTTAATACGATAGAATAATTTAAAATCGGCTCAGCCTCTGACACATGGAGCTGGGGTATGTCTCTTCCAGGCAGAGATGTAGAGGTGCTGTTGAGTTTAGGGTGTCTCATTACTCCCTTATTTGCAAGAGAGTCACATGTGGTGTTGGATCTAAATGCTTTACTTTCTTAAATGATTTCTTTTCACGAAACAAATTTAGGCCAGAATGATCTTCATATCTTCAGGTTGCTTTACTGGATCCACTTGTTCCTCAAACTCAAGGAAAGAGTTTGGTGCTTTTATGTGAGGTGTCCTTTATTTAACACTAATAGAAAGTCTTTCTGCTGTGTTTGTCTTTCAGACCGCCTGCAGGATTATGTTGGAAAAGAGGAGGATTTCTCTGACCAGCAGCTCTGTATGAAACAGGAGAGGAATTCCAGTTTGTACCAAGAAGAACCAGAACCTCTGCAGATAAAAGAAGAGCAGCAAGAACCAGAACATTCCTGGACAAAAGAGGAAATCATTGAGGTCGCCATAGGTGAGCATAAGGAGCAGCTTGTTCTGAAGCAGGAGACTGAATATAAGGAAGAGAAAACTTTCCAGTGTTTGACATGTGGAGCAAACTTTCTTAAAAACGAACATTTAATGGTTCACATGAGAACTCACACGGGTCAGAAGACTGAAGGTGATCACCTCATCATCCGAGCCTTGCAGGCCTTCCTTCCTCCAGTACAGTCTAGACTTATCAACAACTGAATTCTTCCAGCACTGTGATCCTTTTATCACTGTACCCTCATCATTTTATAGTTCAAACTAATTTTACAGGGGAAGAAAACCATAGCCCTCTTCCCCTGTTGATTGCTACATTTTTAGCAAAAAATGGGGAAACTTTTCCAGACGGCTTGATCATTGAGGCGTGTTTTTCTTTCTTACCATAATATTTCTTTTTAATACGATAGAATCATTTAAAATCTGCTCAGCCTCTGACACTGAGCTGGGGTATGTCTCTTCCAGGCAGAGGTGTAGAGGAAACGCTGCTGAGGCTAGGGTGTCTCATTACTCCCTTATTTGCCAGACAGTCACTGTGGTGTTGGATGTAAATGCTTTACTTTCTATTATAGTTATTTGTTGGGAAACAAATTTAGGCCAGAATGAACTTCATCTCTTCAGGTTGCTTGATAGGATCCACTTGCTCCTCAGCCTCAAAGGGGAGAGTTTGGTGCTTTTATGTGAGGTGTCCTTTATTTAACCACCTATAGAAAGTCTTTCTGCTGTGTTTGTCTTTCCAGACCGCCTGCAGGATTATGTTGGAAAAGAGGAGGATTTCTGTGGCCAGCAGCTCTATGAACAGGAGAGGAATTCCAGTTTGGACCAAGAGGAACCAGAATCTCTGCAGATAAAAGAAGGCAGCAAGAACCAGAACATCCCTGGACAAAAGAGGAAACCGTGGAGCTCCCCATAGGTGAGCAGGAAGAGCAGCTTGTTCAGGAAAATGAAGAAACAGGAGAGAAACGTTTCCCATGTTTGACATGGGGAGAAAACTTTCTTAAAAAAAAAACATTCAGTGGTTGACATGAGAACTCCCTGGTTTAAATAATTCCAAGATAAGAGCAGAATTTTTAAAACTCCCTTTTGGTTTTGTGAAAGCTTTTGTCTGCATGGTGAGACTTTGCTTTGCATCTGGGCCACATGTTTAACCTGGCATAAGCCAGATTGAAACACGTAGTTCTAAACAGTTCCTACACCGTATCAATCTGGTTATCGTTCTGTAGAACATGTCAGCAAAAGGGAGGGACATTCAGTACAATTCTTCGAGCTGATTGAGTACCCACCTCCCATGTCGAGTTTTTAGCCAATCACAGCCGCAGTAGCTGCAGAGAAATATTACATTCTTGGTTACTGCTACCGTTTATGTTGTTAACTGATAAATCACATTCTTATCAAATCCTTTTTAGATGAAAACGCAAACATATTTTCCATCCACAGAGGCAAAATTCATGTCCTTTTGCTAATTTTTCTAAAAGAAAGACGAGGTAGTCCAGCTAAAACAGCCGCAAATATATTTGCGGCTGTTTTATTATTTTAATTCAGCCTTCTGCCTCTGGTTGACATATTGTCATCATACACGTCTGTATTTCAAATAGTTCAAAAGGAATTATTGGCTTTGTCATTATTCTATTCTCATCCTGTATGATATCTAAATGCTTTAAACTTAAGATGTATCATAATGATGCACAGGCTCTTCACCACAGAGTCAAATAGAAGCTACAGCCGCATGAATGTTTGTCATGATAATAACAAAAAGTTTGTCACAGGAATATAGTATGGATTAGTTTTTACTCTTGGCTTCAGAGTGAAGAAGAAATAAACTGTGGAGGGAAAATATTTAACTTTTTGTGATTTTTGTGATTGAAGTCAATATTTCATCAGCTTTATTAACTTAACCCTGTTTTTCTTAAGATGTTTTGTATTAGCCATATTCCTCCATAAGAAGAGGTGCATTATGTATTCTTACCATCCTTTTACATTTTTCTCTACTTATTGTGTCTAAGGGGTTGGAGTCTGAGAAGGTTTACAGTCTAGCTCTGCACTGAGGTCAGCAAAGACAGGATGCTAGATAAAGAGCTGGATCAGACCAGAATGGGATGGAGCTCTGGCTTTCTGGAGAGCACTGCACTTTTCTTCTTCTGCCTTCTGGGATAAATGTGTGCATACCCTCATTTGGGGCTTCTATGTAGGGTCACAATGGAACTGGTGCCTTTCTCCAGCAGTCTCAGGGCAAAAGGTGCAGTAAAACCTCAATAGTTCAGCAAAAAAACAAAAAATCTAAAAAAATAGCTTAAACATTTCTTTAATGTTGACGAATCTGCAGGTAATCATATTTTAAAGCTTTGATGATGGTGGATCATTTGCCACTATTTTCTAACCTCTGATTGTGGTTTCAGAGCTGCAGTGCATGCTGGGAGATGTAGTTCCAGTCTGTTTATATATAGTAGGCAACACAAGGCAACACAAGGATGACTGAAGTCAGGTGTTCTTTCTTTAACCTATAATGGAAAGTATTTCTGCTGTGTTTGTCTTTCCAGACCGCCTGCAGGATTATGTTGGAAAAGAGGAGGATTTCTCGGACCAGCAGCTCTGTGAACAGGAGGGAATTCCAGTCTGGACCAAGAGGAACCAGAACCTCTGCAGATAAAAGAAGAGCAGAAAGAACCAGAACATCCCTGGACAAAAGAGGAAACCATAGAGCTCATCATAAATGAGCATGAAGAGCAGCCTGTTTTGGAGCAGGAAATGGAAAATAAAGGAGAGAAGCCTTTCTCATGTTTGACATGTGGAGAAAACTTTCTAAAAAAAGAACATTTAATGGTTCACATGAGAACTCACACAGGTCAGAAGATTTTTGAATGTCTGTTCTGTGCAAAGAATTTCACAAAGAAATCTAGACTTGATAGACACGTCAGAATTCACACAGGTGAGAAACCTTATTCCTGTTCGATTTGTGGCAAGAATTTTACTTACAAGAGTCATGTGACTTATCACATGAGAATTCACACAGGTGAGAAACCTTATTCCTGTTCCATTTGTAACAAGAATTTTACTGAAAAAAGTGGTTTGAGTAAACACATGAAATTTCACACAGGTGTGAAGCCTTTTGTATGTCTGTCTTGTGGAAGAAGTTTCACCTTTAAGTTTGATCTTAACAATCACTTCCGAATTCATACAGGGGAGAAGCCTTTTTGCTGCACGATTTGCGGCAAAAGTTTTGTTCTAAAAAGAGATCTGACTAGACATATGAGAATTCACACAGGCGAGAAGCCTTTTTCATGCACAATTTGTGGCAAATGTTTCACTCTAAAAAGTGATTTGACTAGACACATAAGAATTCATACAGGTGAGAAACCTTTTTCCTGCACGATTTGTGGCAAAAGTTTTACTCTAAAAGGTCATTTGACTGGACACATGAGAATTCACACAGGTGAGAAGCTCCTTTCCTGAATAATTTGTGACAAAGGTTTTATGTGAGAAGATAATTTGAGTATTCAGATAACATTTATTCATGCATGATGTGGAATGATTTATATATAAAAAAAAACCTTTTGTTTCACATAAGTCATAGCAGTTAGACACCACATAAATAAACAGTAGTGGCGTTTTCTATGTACTGCTGATAAAATTCAATTCAGTTTTATTTATATAGCGCCCAAATCACAACACAGCATGTCATCTCAAAGGCACTTGAGTTCAACCAGATCATACAGTCAAATTGATACAAAAGTTTTCTATCTAAGGAAAACCAGTTGATTGCATTGACTCATTGACTCAAAATACAATCCCCACACCTGATAAAATCCCACACAGTAAAAATGTCCATCTAGAAACTCCTTCACATCGTTTGATGAGAAACTCACAGGTTAATGGTCTTTTTCGAGCAAGGTTTTGAGAAAGCCATTAATTAACATCTCTGTTTTATATAGAAACTAGAACATCTAAGGTGTTGTATTTTAAACCTGGTAAATATTCGGGTCTTGGGCGAATATATGGATGTGAACTTTTGAAAGTTAATTATTTTGGGTTAGTAAATCAGATTTAAATGGACATAAAGAACATTGTTTCCTAAGGTGTTTACATTCAATTTCTAAGACTTTCAACTGTAATGAAGGGAATATACATAATAAAGTGCAACAACAACATCTTGGTTACAGATGAAGCTAGTTTGCTGTCCAACAACAAATTGAGAAGTTATAGTTAGTTATGTTTAAATAGAAAAAATCCAGGCGGACCCCTACTGCGCCATTTTGGTATGGTGTGACAACTTTTTCTGAATGAGTTTACACAGAAAAAAAATAACGTAATAATGTTAATAATGTATTAAAGAAATCTGCTTTTAAAGATTTTTTGAAAGCCTAATTCTTTTTTAAACTAATTCTAATAGTTTTGTCTTGATTCTGTAGATGTTCTATTTACCTGCTATGATTGAAAGTAACTATAACCTTTTTTATACAACTGATTTCATGTATTATATTCTGCTGTGGATGTTTTTATTCATTGTAATCACTTCTAAATTGATGAACGAGTAGAAATAAAACCCTCATGGATTGTGACAATGTGCTTCTTTATATGGTTTCATATAAATTACAATAAATCTCTTTCCATGTTTTCTCTGATATTTTTTAGAAAACCAAATATTAATTGTTTATTGGCATTCACCTTCTGTCTGGATGACCGGAGAAGTTAGATCAGGAAATCTTGTAGGAATGTAGTCCATAGTTTCATGAAAAGTGGGAAGGCAGCGCCCGGGCAAGTTACGCATCACCGTTTGCGGATGGATTTCATTGTAGATGCTTGATCTAACGCGTGTCTGCTGGCGCTGTTGTTCAAGCTTTCTTGCAAAAGCCGGCATTATTTCTGAGGAGCCGCACGGCACCTTGAAAAGAAATGACCTGACACGCGACTTGAAGGGGAAATCGGCATGTCTGATTTAGCAGCTGCAGCCGTTTGAATTCAGAAACAGAGGATGATGACTTTGATGGGTTTGATTAATACTTTGTAATAAATACATTAATAAAGCACAATCATACTCAGTTTTTTGTTCCCGCTCTATTTTTCCTACCTGAAAACTTAGTCCAACAGCAGCCTCTGAAAGGTCTCCTCCTGGTTTTACCGCGCCGGCTGGCTGGCAGGTGTTTTTCATCTAAATAATCTAAATCTTGCAGCTATATTTGCTGTGATCAGTGGGAATAAAGTAGTTTTAATATGTTTTTTAAGTGAGAAAGTCCACCTGAAAACTTAATCATAGTAAAGCTAACCAGTTCATCCAGATTATCTATTTCTGTCGGAGGACTCAGACCCCCACATACCAGCAGTACACCGACAGTAGAAATCCCCTTCATCAGCAGCCTCTAGGCTGGGTGGCCTCGATTCACAGCGGTGGCTGGCAGGTGTTTTTCATCTAAATAATTTAAACTGCAGGCACCAGGATACCGGTAATAAAGCGAACATATTCCGTCGGCAGGTTTCAGGATTTTAAGTTAATTTAGGAGTGATCACAGCGCTGTGTCATCTGCGATGTGTCTGTCTCTGACGGCCAGCTGCCAGGTTTGATTAATACTTTGTAATAAATACATGAATAAAGCACAGTCATACTTCAGTTTTGCGCCCGCTGTATTTTTAAATACGCAGTGAGGTATTTAAAGGGTAGTAGAGGACATGTACCTGTATATAAAAATGCGCCCTATAGTCCCTGGTGCTTTGCCCATGTGTGTTAAATACAGAAATGGGACACATAACTGAGACTGCACCTATTAGTATGAATGGCGGCTTTATGGTGGAGTGAAAAATACGGTACTCTGTAACTCAAACTGGGTAAAACCATATAAAAAGGGACTATAAAAACAGGAGTAAAAAAAGTAACATAGTTTCCAGACCAGGTTCTACCAGGACAGAGAAAAAGCTTGGAGCTTGCATAGCTGTGGGCTCGTAAATCACGCCTGCAGCGAGTGCCCGGCAAAGATTGAGCCTCAACAAACGCGTCATCTCCTCCTTCTTATAGCACAAGAGTCTATGTGTTGCACCAGGTGGATGCTTACCTGTCCATATCAGAAACTGACACTCCATCCATGCCCAAGGATTACAGATGGCTCCCCTTTATCAGACCGGCTCCAAGATGTGCCCATATCCTGTGTATTTTTAAAGACACAAAGGCTGTCCTGATTAGATGACCTCCGTACACACAGTGACATCCACAATGTGAAGGAAGGCCTTCTATTCTCTCTAATCTGGCTAATAAAGTAACAATGCACATGATGTATAAGGAATAAACCTAACAATATAACTAGGTGTGTCCAGTGCCCCTACAACCAAGCAACTAGAGGAGTGAATGATAACTATGCTGCAGTGTTGGTTCCTGTCACTATGCCTCCACGTGATCATGCTTCCTATCTACTTGGTAACAAGGTTGTCCCTTTGACTGTCTGGTAAGCATGCATGAATTTTACCCTGCAATTATCTTGTACCATAAATCATGACGATGATTTTGGACATGGGGAATAAATGTCCATGCTTTACATCTAACGTGTCCATTGGGTAAGGAAGATGGCAGTTTTGCTCTGCAGCTGACTTTGTTCTACAGCACCTCCCCCCAGGATGGTATCACAAGACAGTCCTACAGACGTGTGCCTTTGCCAGAAAACTCCAAATCACACAGAATTTCCTTTTCTGGGAGGCTTTGAGAGATTCACATCAGAGAGACATCATCATGGTCTCATGTCCAGTGAGAGTTTCTGGCTAAATAATGTTTCTTTGATGACGTTTGATCATTTTATGTGTTTACTTCTGAGTAAAGACAAAGATAACAAGATGGATTGCATGGTATTCTATAGCCTCATTTACACTATATTTTTTTGGAACAGTGCCGAGGTCAATCCGAGCACAGTAACAGATAATTGTTGAGTATAAATGGCACACAAAACTGAACCGGACCGTGTTGAACTGGTACTAGTTCTACAGTAGGGCTCGGCGAGGTTAAGTTCAGCCTCTGTTCCCGGATTAGAAAGGGTGCATTAGCAGACAACATCATCTCCTTACAGTCAGCCTACGTAATCATGAAATTTCAGAAATTCATTGAAATCCTAGCTTTGTTTGACTAAAGAGTAGAACGCTTAACTTTAACAGTCCTGTGTTCTCGGTACAATTTGATTACCAAGTTATGACCAAAAGTCCTTTAATGGAAATCCTCACGTCTGCTATCTCACTCAAAGAAAGAATCAATTAACTAAAAGTTATTGGTTCCTGGTTAAGCAAATAATTTAATGAAACGTTATTTGACCAAATGTTTTATTCATCTGTTGGATTTGCATTGTGAATTGGTTTGAAAAAATTCCAATTGCTCTAAATTAGGTAATGCTAAGTTGATCAAATTCCAAATTTTCAGGATAGATCTTTGTTCTCAAAAACAAAATCCATGCTAAACTGTGAAAACATTTCATTAACTCGTGTTTTTTAACCACGTGTTTCCTTTGTGTATGTAGCAGTTTAGTTGAGTTTAACTAGTATTGTCAACAGTTTTTAACTGGAATATGTTTGAATTGGAAATGAATGATTTTTATTAATAAAACCTTATATTTTGAATGGAAGTTGTGGTGAATTTATTCCATATATGTGCAGAATTATCTGTTTGACCGTGATTTGAGGTTGTTTCACACTTTAATTTGCTCTTCTAACACACAGCTAGTAGGATGTGTGTTCACATATGACAGTCTGAATATTCTCTGAGTAAATAACTTGTTCATCACCCCTACTGAGGTGGGCAAGAAATATATGAAAGTTGGACAACACCTGCTACATTATGGCATTGCTTGTAGCATCCATGTGCAATACCTGCAAATGGTCCATAGATTGATAAATGGTTCTGTCAGCTTCTATGGAGGTTGTGGAAAGTAGGGATTTGATCCCAGATCCTTCTGGGTTAAAGCCGCGCCCTCTTTCCAGTCAATCAAAGGCATTTCCCTACAGCCACGTAGCCATAATGCATTATCAATCCGAGACATTGTGACATGACCCTATACTGTCACAAGTGCAAATACCATAGCTGCTCTAAACCATACAACTATTAGGAGGTAGATTACAATCTTTTATGCTAGGAATAATTTGAGGGAAAATAACTGCAATTTCCTCAACTAAAACAATTCAGAAACTGAGAGATTTACAACATAATCTATGGAGTTACAGAAAGAACCTTTAAAATCTTTACAAGACACAATTAAGACAAAATAGCACAAGGAATGAAATTGAGGAAATAAATATTCAAGAGTAACAAAAGAAGCTGCTTTTTACAAACCAGCAGTATTATAAAACAGTCGGAAAAGCTTTGAAATTACTCTAAAACAGGTTAAGAAAAACTGCAAGCAGAAAGGACAATACGTAATATTAGAAATCCGTTGGTTACCAAAAGAGAAATCCAATCCAGAGAAAATAAAGAAGTGTTTTGAAGAATATCAACAGAAATTGTATTCTCAGCCACAATTAAGGAATAATAACCACAATGATGTTTTCCTGACCTCATTAAATCTGCCAAGGGCTACTGGTGTTGAAAATGAAAGCCTGATATCAAACATTACTAGAAAGCAGTTTTATCAGCCGTTAAACGACTAAAAAACAGGGAAATCTTCTGGAACAGATGGCTTCAATTCAGAGAGATGGAAATTTATGCAGGAGGAACTGAGTAATGGAGAAACAAATAATTCCTTCTTCATGGAAAGAAGCAATAATTTCTATAACTCCAAAGGATAACAGGGAGAAATTAGAATGTAGTAATTATCATCCAATCAGAGCATTGAATATTGATTATCAATTATTCGCTTCCGATTTGTCTTAAAGATTCTAAACTACTCTACCAGACCTGATAAAGATCAGTCAGGTTTTATTAGTTAAGGACAAACTCAAGATAATATTTAAAAGGCCCTGCACATTATGAACCATGTTAATCAGCTAAAAATGCAAACATTGGTTCGAAGTTTAGATCCTGAAAAAGCATTTGATTGGTACGATGGATATTTTGATATAAATATATAAGTTTTTTTTTCCATTCACCCAAACATGATGTTCCATTGTTCATAAGGTTGAGCTGGATGCTTGTTTCAGTTGTACAGTACAGATAAAGGATTTTTAAAGAGAACGAGCATGATACGAGTAAAATTCATCAATGCGTCTGCTGCAAAATCCTTTTTTGATACCTGACTGTCTATTATCTGATGGTTCGTGATTGGCTGGTCACACAGAAACTGTGACTTCATCTGCTGTGAGATCATACCAGACCATCATAGTGACAGTCAGGCATGATGGTGGTGGTGGTGTGATGATCTGGGGCTGCTTTGATGCTTCAATTGATAGAACCATGAATTCAGAGCTTTAGCAGAGAATCTAGAAGGAGAAGATCTGGCCATCAGTGTGTGACCTTCAGCTCCAGGTCACTGAGGACAGTTCTCCAAAGTCCATCAGAAAGCTCTCCTCTTAGAACCAAAACAGACACTTTGAAGCTGATGGAGTGTCCTAGTCAAAGTCCAGATTTAAAGCTGACTTTGTGCTGTTGCCTTAAACAGGTCCTTGATGCTGGAAAACCCTCCAAGGTTCCTGGCTTCAAACGATCCAACCAATCAGAGTGGGTCAGCATCCCTCCACAGTGAAGCTAAAGACCCATTAGCAGTTTCCACAAACATTCATGGCAGGAGCCACACAAGCAGTTAGCAGGTTCAGGATGGACTGACTATTCCACATAGTGTCAGTGTAGGAAGCTGACTTTCTGCCCCACAGGGTGGAACTTTCAGAGTTCAGGTATTGCTGCATATCTCTGGATCTTTGCATCATTAATTGTCTGGTTTTAATCCCTGTTTTCTCCAACATATTATTCATGTGTGAATGGAGACAGCCATGTTGGAGGGTGAGAGTCCAACCAGCTGCTCTCATGTTTTTAGACCTCACCCTGTTGGACATGATTCATGTTTGGAAATCTGTAAATATCCCCAGAATCTTCTCTGAAGAAGAGACTTTGCTGTAAATCTGTGGCTGGAATGGAGCCCTGATGGATGGATGGAGCTCAGCCTGTTTACAGAGTCCTTCCTGCCTCTGGTCCATCTTTACAGAGACTAACAGGACCAAAGATCTGCACTCAGCCTGGCTTCAGTCGCTTCTCTCTCTTCATCAATTCAACCATCATTTGAAAACTTCATTTTATATTTAGAAGGTTTAGTTTTATTTTAATATTAACATTTGTCTGATGATCTGACACATTTAATGAGGCAAAAAAAGTAAAAACAGCAGAAATCTGAAAGAGGCAAATACAGTTTAAAGGTCTCTGTAGAAAACTTCTAATATAAATCTAAATGGATTTATTTCCATCTGTTCTATAGTTTCAATCTATGTGTTAAAGCTCTAGAAGCTCCTGCTTCCTTGTCTAAACTTGATGAATTAATATTCAGATTCAATCAACTCTTCCCAATAGAAACATGTCCACCGTAGAAAGAATCCTTTAAATCAAACTGCAGGCGTGATTCAACTAAAATCTCATTCAATAAATGTCAGAGGATGAATATTTACAGTTTTCATTCTTTAACTCATGAGCTTATTGAACGTTAGCTCCATTCTGAGCTCTCCTCTCTAGGAATACCTACTTCCTGAGCCTTTGACTAGACCAATCACAATCCTCTGTTCTGCAGAGACCTCCAAAGGAAATATTCAGGACATATTCCTCGGTTCAACCTGAAGATTTGATAAACTAGAACGTCTGATATTTCTCCTCATCCAACGTTCTATTTTTTCAGAAGTTTGTGGTTAAAGCTTGTATCTCCATCTCTGCAGAATGACTCCAACTTCTTTATTAGACCTTCTTTATATAAACTCTTAGTTCTAGTTTGAATCTGAGCTTCTATTTCTGTCAAATATTCTAATAAAAATTGATTCTAGCCAATCATTTTCTAATTCCTATAAGGTTGCAGCTGCTCTTTGTCACCAGCAGATGGCACAGTGGATCCAGCTCCAGATGCTGGACTGTAAGTACCTGCAGCAGGTGGAGCAGCTGGATGGTGACTCTTTCCTCATGGACCTCCAACAGAGCCTGAGCAGGCAGATGGAGAGCATCATTGTGGATTCAAATAGATAAACAGACAGTTTTTCAGGCTGAGGTACTCTCTCATCTACTGAAAGAACTTCTACAAAATGTAACTGTTCATTGTGAATTTTTGAGTAAATCCATATTACTACCATGTGACAACTGAATGCTTCTCTTCAAAACCCTCTTCTTCTCCAGGAAAAAGGTCCAAACCATCATCCTTCAGAACCCAGAGGTCCAATCAGAGATCTCTACAGCTGGTTCTGAGGCTGATCCCACTGCTCCACAGCTTCTAGTTAGGTTGGATCTTCTGCTAAGGATTCACTCCACCAGCAGATCGTCAGAGCAGAACATGTTCACCTTCAGAACCAGAAAGAACTGATTCTAAACAGATTCTGCTTCAGAATCAGAAGCATAACTTGGCCCTTAGTTCATCCTTACGTCTTTGGACTCACATGTTAGAAATGGTCCAGTATCCTGAAAGTTTTACGTCCATCCTTTATCAAACACACCTGAAGCAAATGGCTGAGTTACTTCCTTAGTATGCAGTCAGTTTCTCACAAGTCCTCTCAATCAACTAATTACTTGATTCAGGTGTGTTGAACCAAAGGCACATCTAAAAGTTGAAGGATACCGGCCCCCAGGAACTGGAATTGCCCACCCTTGTGCAAAGCCATGAATGTTGTGGTTCCAGTTTGTGGGGTTAGTTAGTTTTCCTTTTCCGTTCCACCGTTTGTCCACCAGAGGGTGCCATCTGATTACTCTGTCTTGGAGGGCTTGCCTACACATTTTAATTACCCACACCTGTAATGAATCATCATCATCTCAGAGGAGTATATGAGCAACTGACTGTCATCACCTTATCGAGTGTTTGCCTGTTTTGGGTACTCTAGCCCCTCTGAGCTTTTGCTGAGTTTATCTCTGAACTTTTCAAGTTTATTGATGCTCTTACCTTTTTTGTTATGGCGATTCTTTGGCAGGAAAACCTTCAGATCCTCTGGAATATTTCTACTCCTTCCAGACCTGGAAGAAATCATCTCGAGACGCCGAGAGTTCAGTTCAATTCAATTCAGTTTATTTATATAGCGCCAAATTCACAACACATGTCATCTCAAGGCACTTTACAGTTCAACCAGATCATACAGTCAATTTGATTCAACGTTTTCTATCTAAGGAAAACCACTTGATTGCATTACCTCATTGACTCAAATACAATCTCTCACACTAAGCATGCTTGTAGCGACAGTAGAGAGGAAAACTCCCTTTTAACAGGAAGAAACCTCCAGCAGAACCAGGCTCAGTGTGAGAGCTGCCATCTGCCGAGGCCGACTGGGGTTCAAAGGAGACAGAAGTAGAGAGATACAAAAAGCAGCTGCAAAGGTGGCCTGTCCAGGAAACACACAGCCAGGCAGACGAGCTCCCAGCCAGCTGCCATGTCAGAGGATGAAGAGAGCACATCCAGCCAGTCACGGTCAGAGAAACAGGACTACACTGGAAAACAGGCCGATCTCCAACATCTATAAACAAGGTCTTTGGTCTTGGCCATGTTAGTAGTTCGATTCTTACTGATTGTATTTGGTTGTTGCAGCAAATGACCTCAAACAGGGGTATCTAATTTAAGATAATAAATGGAGTGGAGGTGGAAATTTTAAAGGTAGGTCTTTGAGGGTCAGAATTCTAGCTGATAGACAGGTGCTATAATACTTATTTGCAGCTGTATCACACAAATAAATAATTTCAAAAAATCCTATATTGTGATTTCTTGATTTTTTTAGATCATGTCTCATACTGTAGACATGCACCTATGAGGACAATTTGAGACCCCTTCATGATTTCTAAGTGGGGGAACTTGCAAAAATAGCAGGGTGTTCAAATTTTCCCTCACTGTAGGTATACATAATCTTCACCCCACTGCTCAATGTTTCAAGTGTGTGATCCTGATTTTCCATCAGACATTGTTCTGAACCTGTCTGAGTTAAACGTCTGTGTAAGATGTTTCTTTAATGAATGTTGAAACTCTGATTCAGAGGGTTGTTACTCTGTTGCATGTTTTAAAAGCGGGCTGCATGTTCAGGAAATTTGTATTAATGTTGCTTTGCAGCTAAAATGTTCTGGTTTTTATTGCCGGTTCAGGGTCTTTCTGTATGGAGTTTGTATGTTCTCCTTGTGCATGTGTAAACAGATGGTTTATTAGCTGAAAACAGTGTTTACATAAAATAGCTGTAAATACCCACCCGTTTCAGGCCCCTAAATGCATCAGTGCCTTAAATGCACCTTCACTTCTGTTTTTACATTGTCAGGCTCAATAGCGTATGTAGGCGTAAGGTTCCCCCGGCAGGCTAGGAGAGTCAGGTCCATTGTGGCATGCAGTTTGATCTCTGTTGGATGAGCGTTGGTGCCTTGCTCTTGGGCTGCTGCACCAGGATTTAGATCCTTGATATTTGTTGCTGCTGGTAGGGTAAAGGGATTTTTGATGTCAGCTGTGGCTGGTTCTATGTAATGCCAAGTCACTTTTTAAGTTATTGCTACTCGATTTTCTGACACGATTTCTAATTGCTTTGTAAGAACAAATGCGGAGGGTTTTCACTGAATGTACCCGTTTGTGTGGCTGATTAAGCTACCAGTTTTGCATTTTACCTTATGGCTTTATTATTGTTGGCAGACACTTTATTGTCATTTTTGAGTATTACAGATTGCTGCTGTTGCATATTATGCTTACAGATCCTACTACTAGTTTTCTCCTGCCGCCTCCAATGAAACCTTTAGGGAACGTCCACTGGTTAAATGTGGAACTGGACCAGAGACACATGGTTCCTTAGTGTCTCTCTGTAACATCTATACCAGCTTTCTGGTTCAGACCCCCTGCTTTCTTCCACTGACTCATCCAGGAGTGTCATGGCTGCCATCTTTGCACCTTTAGCTATTTATAGACATCTGTGTGATTATCTACACCTTGTCAGCCTGATTATTCTTTCCATCTGACTTGTTTAGAATGAATTGCTGATTTTCCTCCTTTTATTCAGTCAGACTGAAAGTGTCCCTTTGAGAAGATGCAGAGATTTGATGCTCCTCAGCAAACAGACAGACCATCATCTCCAGACCTAAACAGAGGAACATTTCCAGTTTCCATCCACCTGAGGCTGTTTCCATCATTTCTAGGTGTGTTACTGAGTGAATGAGGATCAATGGGATTCAGTTCCATCGTTCAGGTTTAAACCATTAAAGATGAAACTCTGAAACAAACATCAACAGCAGCTGAGGTTCAGGGTAGAATCTGGACGGTTCCAGGAGGTTCTTCATCAAACAGGAAGCTCCAGGTTTTAGAACTAGAACCACCAGAACATCCTGACCCAACCTGTGGCCTGCCTCCTCTGAGCCCAGACTGCCCCCTGCTGGTGTTCTGATGGATGAGGAAGATGAAGATGTTCTGATGAAAAATGATTTACTGATAAACAGCAAACCTTTAGATGTGATCAGGATATCTATCCTGGTTCTGATCCAGTTACTGATGGGAGGAGATTCTGTCTCAGTCAGCATTTAATGATCCTCAGGATGTTGTCCAAACTCTTCCTCACCTGTCCAGGTATCTTGGCTCCGCCCACTCACTGCTGTCTGCATGTTGTTCTGGTTCTTTCTGATGAGACCCGTTGGACCCTCTTCTACATGTCTCTGCTGATTCAATTTGTTTTTTATTAATTTCAGCCTTAAAGTACTTTAAAATACACAAACTATACGATTTATAAGTAACGTTTAAAACTGAATTATTTCAGTTCTTTAATTATAATCATAAATTGATTTCAGAAGAACAGAAAAGGGGACATGGGAGTTAAACCAAAGTTTCATTAAAAAAAATATTTTCAAATCTAACCATTTTATGTAAATATGCTTGTGTTTTATAGCAGAGGTCAAACATAGAATATACTGGATTATTTGTATTTAGATAAAGAGCCTTTATCTCCAAATTGTGTCTTGTGCCTAAAAACCCATCAGGAGGCTCAGTGAATCTCCCTAATAAAGTTCAAAAACATGAAGTAACATGATCCATAAACTGCTGCCGTCCCTCTGTAGTCTAGTTCAAAACAGCTCCTGCAAACATCAGTTGGCTTCAAAATGGGAACTACAGAACTAATTCTTTTAGAATAGGTTTATATATATTAGGGTGAGCATATTTAGATTTCCATAAAGAGGACACTTTGCCTCCAGACGGATTCAGACAGACTTCTTAAAGGTTAATGAACAGCTTTATTATACCTAAATGGTACAAAAATAACATTTGTTGTAAAATGAAATCTGTAACAACAGATTTTTTAAAATACATAAAATCAAATAATGTTCTAAATATGACCTCTTCTGGATTAGAAAATACATCCTCATCAAATGTTCCCAGGTCCAACAAAGTACTCAGTCAGCTTTGCAGAATAACTCTCACCTCTCAGAGCTTTTTCCGGTTTTTCAGTGTCCATGTGAGCTTTGAGACCCTAAATTGATCTAGCTTAAAGTCAGGAACTCTGAGTGTTCGGTTTCACAACGACTGCTATCAGGTAGATCAATCAATTTTAACTAGGTGTACCTATATTAGGTATGAAAGTATGAAAAGCCATTATCACCAATATGAAGGGTCACCATGATAACAGGCAACAGGAATTGCCTATTTCCCCCGACAGGAACTAGACAGAGAAACAGTGCTACAGCTTCAAAGGAGAGGAAGGTGGTGAAGGAGAAGATTGTTGCTCCAGGTAAGGCATAAGTTTATATGAAGTGGACTATGACAGGCCGTTATTACATTTATTAAAAGCACTACTCTTAGTTGTTCCAATTATAGATCACTCAAATAAGATTCTTCCTGATCAAAATCACACTCCTAGACTCAACTGTATTTTCACAAGTAAAAAAAAGTCAAGAGTTTCCTTGTTTTCAGGTTTAGACAACTTAAAGGAGAAGTTCGGTTTTTTACACTTTAAGCCCATTTTCTGTAGTGTCCAGGATGAAATCGAATGATCGACACCAAAAGTTTGACAATTGGTCCTGTCTCTGCTTTTTTGGCTCATTTAGAATCACCCCCTGGCTGCTTTAGAATGGCTTGCATAGAGCATGTCGATAATGTCCTTAAAACAACCTTAAACGTTCTTTTTACCAAATATGCTACTCACCGTTGCAGCGCTGTTCAATGGCGTTCCAAAAAAAGTTGTGAAAGAAAAACGTTCCTGTAGTGTTTTATTTAGCATTTTGTAAATCCATTGAGTTCTGTTGGAATAGTCAATATTCGCCTGCCACCGGAAGCGGAAATGGGGCCTGTTTACACAGTTGTAGTCTTTTAAACTTCACTCTGTACTCCGGACGCCGAGAATCAGAATCCACCTTTACTCCATTCCATTCCACAGTTTTTTAAAGTGTTTAACCAATGGAGGCGTTAGCACCTGGGCGCCGGGTACACAGAGTGAAGCGAAAAGACTACAAATGAGCCTCAAAAGCAGAGGCAGGAGCAATTGTCAAACTTTTGGTGTCGACTGTTCGATTTCATCCTGGACACTACAGAAAATGGGCTTAAAGTGTAAACCCGAACTTCTTGTTTAAGAGTTTTTGGTAAACCTGCTCCTTGAAAAGGACCCCAGGAGTTCATCTGTTAAGCTGCATTTTCATTTTGACATTTTGTGTCCAATGCTGGTTCCTTTGCTCCCCGTGTGTTTGTATGTATCTCTAGAGTGATCCTCCCACAAAGCAGTCCCTCAAGAATTATGTCGGGCAATAAAGTTAGGCAGTATTCTGTGCAAAGTGCCAGTCGATTTAAGCATACGATTACAGGCTTCTCAAAGGTTCAGTCAAAACAGGACTTTATTATGACCTTAAAATACCTGTCCAGATACCCTGTACAGGAAGTTTGATAACCCAGAGATAAGAAAATTCTTAATAACTCCTTTATAATTATTGTCATGAATAAAATCCTAAACTCTCCCCTTCCCTTCATTCCACCTACCCTTCGATTCACTTCCCACCTTTCTTCCTCTCCTTTCCCCCTTCTCTTTTCTTCTGTCCTATCATCTTCCTTTCCTTCCTAACCACCTCTATTTTGTCCTATCCCTGTTCTATCTATCTATCTATCTATCTATCTATCTCTATCTATCTATCTATCTATCTATCATCTATCTATCTATCTATCTATTTTAGACAAAGGTGCTTTTGAAAAGATCAGATACGCCTCGGATTCAGGACAGCCAAGTGGCCTGGAGTTGCATTTGAAAAATAATCTGATCTGTATTGTTCAGACTGTCATGAAATGATCAGATACAGAAATGGGCAACACAACATCAAATGAATTAAAAATCACTTCAGGCTGCCTTGTGAACACAGCCATAGTTAGATCCTTCATTCCTCTAGTTGCTTGGTTGTAGCGGCTCTGGACACACACAGTTATAGCAACTGAAACACTTGTTTTATCAGGTGCCAAACCAACTGGGCCAGAATACGTACCTACATTATTTCCTAATCTAAGTTCTCCAACAAGCAAAGGAGGATTTATCCAATGGCCAGATTTGAACACACTCAGGCTCTAAAAAGCAAACAGATTAATGCTGATGGAGGAGCAACAGGAAAGACTGGAGAAGACAGAAGGTGAATGCCATTAAACTATTTATTTTACAGCTTTAGTTCGTATGAAAACATCAGAGAAAACATGGAAGAAGATTGTAATTTATATGAAACATAAAAAGAAGCACATTTTTACAATCCATGAGGTTTTTATTGCTGCTCGTTCATCAATTTAGAAGTGATTACAATAATTAAAAACATCCACAGCAGAATATAAAACATAAAATCAGTTGTATAAAATAGGTGATAGTTACTTTCAATCATAGCAGGTAAATAGAACATCTACAGAATCAAGAACAAAACTATTAGAATTAGTTCAAAGGAAAATTATACTTTCTTTAATACATTATTAAGACAAAGGCTTATTTAATGAGCAAAGCAGATTAAATCTGTCCTAGCTTAGCTTCTATTTTCATCCGAGGATATTTTCATCTGAATAAAAGTCTTTTTTCATCTGTAAGCCAAAACGGTTGTGCCACACCATGCCACAATGGCATATTAGGGTTAGTAGAAGTAGTTCATTCAATTTAAACATCTATAATGATTGTTGTATGGGCAGCAAACATGGTTCATTTGTAACCAAGATGTTGTTGTTGCACTTTATTATTATTATTAGTTTATCTTTTTAAACAAACATGTTTCATCATTTTAGGACTTCAATTTACCTGAACTACAGACTCCAGCCTCTAAACTGAGTTCTTTGATGTCCCGTAGTTTAACCCCATAATAATCCCAGCACCCCCTTTCAAGGTGGCTGGAGCTACTTTGCAACATTAATTAGCTTGTAGCTGACTAACTCTGAGACTGACACACACTTCTATATATGTCCCAAATCTTCATCTGAGACTCCTCTATAGATGATCTACTTCTATTCTAATATCTATTGACCATAGCTCTAACACTGTGGCTAAAACAGTTGGAGTTTTGGTGGGCCTGGTTTCAACAAAACCACGTAGCAGGGCTGATTGATGCATTGCTAATGAAAGCCAACAAGACACTTGAATTAGCTAAACTCTCATCATTTGCAGCTGATCTCTTAGAAAATCCTCCAAAAACAAAAGCAAAACTGAGCAAAGCACATTAAATCTGTCTTAGCTTTGCTTTTATTTTCATCTGAGGATATTTTCATCTGAATAAAAGTCTGTTTCTGGAATATATCCAGCAGATAGCTTATCATTCAACTAAAATTTGAAGCAAAAACTAAAACTGGAGGGGTTTTTTTTCTTAATAAATTCATTCAGAAAAAGATGTGCAACACCATGCCAACATTGCACAGTATGGGTCTGCCTTGATTTTATATTTACAATTTAAACATCTATGACACAATTGCTTGTTGTATGGATTCTAAACTTACATACACATTTTAACTAAGATAATTTTGCTTAGTTAGCCAGTTGATTTATTATGTTTATTCCTTCATTAAAAGAAATTTAAAAATCTTTTGCAAAGGGAACCATTCGTTGCAGCCATTTAAAATCTAATTTACTCAGGCCTAAATAATTAAATGTTCACATCCACATAAGGTCAGGACCTGAATATTTACCAGTTTACAATATAACACCTTATCATTCTGGTTTCTATGTAAACAGAGTTGTTAATTAATCTCAAAACTTGCCTCAAAAAAGACATAAACCCGTGAGTTTCTTATGTAATGAGGTGAAGGAGTTTCTAGACGGACATTTTATCACCAGTCAAATATGGAAAAAACCTCTAATGTTCATTCTAGTGGAATTGAACTTATGTGAAACAAATGTTTGTTTGTTTTTTTAAATATAAATCATTTCATATCATGCACTAATACTGAATCATGTCAATACTCAGATGACCTCCTCGTTTAAAACCTTTGTCACAAATCATTCAGGAGAAAAGCTTCTCCCCTCTGTGAGTTCTCTTGTGTCTATCAAGACTAGATTTCTGGGTGAAGCTTTTTCCACAGGACAGACATTCAAAAGGTTTCTCACCTGTGTGAATTCTGATGTGATTACTAAGATGGGACTTGGAGGTGAAGCTTTTTCCACAGAACAGACATTCAAAAGGCTTCTCACCAGTGTGAATTCTCATGTGTCTATTCAAATGACTTTTTTCAGTAAAACTTTTACCACAAATCTTGCATGAAAAAAGCTTCTCACCTGTGTGAATTCTGATGTGATTATCAAAATTAAATTTCTTAGTGAAGCTTTTTCCACAGGACAGACAGTCATAAATCTTCTGAACTTTGTGAGACCCCAGGTGATCCATTAAATGTTCTTTTTTTAGAAAGTTTTCTCCATAGCTAACACATGAGAAATGTTCCTCTTCTTTATCTTCAGGCTCCTGCTTCAGAAAAAGCTGCTCTTCCTGCTCACTAATGAGGACCTCCACAGTTTCCTCTTTTGTCCAGGGATGTTCTGGTCTTTTGCTGCTCTTCTTTTATCTGCAGAGGTTCTGGTTCCTCTTGGTCCAAACTGGAATTCCTCTCCTGTTCATAGAGCTGCTGGTCAGAGAAATCCTCCTCTTTTCCATGATAATCCTGCAGGCGGTCTGGAAAGACAAACAGCAGAAAGACTTTCTATTTTAGGTTAAGGAAAGAACACTTCACATTAATCATCCTCGTGTTGATCTGACCACATACAAACAGACTGGAACTACATCTCCCAGCATGCACTGCAGCTGACACCACAATCACAGGTTATGAAATACTGGTTAAGGCTTGCCATCTCGCAAAGTTTGGACCTCCACTTTTTGATTATCTGATTATATGCAGATTCTTAACCATTAAAGAAATGTTTAAACATGTTTTTTTGCTGAACTGTCCAGGTTTTACTGCGTCTTTTGCAGAGAAACTGCTGGAGAAAGGCACCAGCTCCACTGTAACCCTATGGATAAGCCCCAAATGACGGTATGCACACACATTTATCACAGACGGTCAAAGAAAAGTGAGGTGCACTCCAGAAAGCCAGAGCTCCATCTAATTCTGGTCTGATCCAGCTCTTTATCAGCATTTTCATTAGCATTAGCTTCTCTCTTCACTGACCTCAGTACAGAGATAGACTGTAAACCTCCTCTGACTCCAACTCCTTAGACACAGAAAGATGTAAAAGGATGGTAAAAGATATAATGCACCTCTTCTTAATATGGGTAATGCAAAATATCTTAATAAAAACAGGGTGAAGTTAACATAGATTAAAATTTTCCACCACATTATTCTGCAGAAGAAATGTTGATTTCAATCACAAAACACAAGTTCAATCTTTTCCCTCCCCAGTTTATTTCTACTTCACTCTGAAGGCTAGAGTAAAAACTAATCCAACCTACATTGTTGAGATAAACTGTTATTCTCATGACAAAGATTCATGCTGCTCTAGCAGCTCCTATTTGGTGACTTAGACCATGATGAAGCAACTCTGCACTGTGATACAGCTTGAATCTAAAAGCATTTGTAAGTGGGTCATCATCAGGAAGTTATCAATAATAGAATAACGATAAAGCCAATTATTCCTTGTCGCATGTGTATGTCAACAACACTACTATAGAGTCAGCATAGGTTTCCATTTATATATAGCATATATATATATAGGGCATATAGCAGCAGCAGCATATATATATAGCAGCAGCATATATATATATATATATATATATATATGCTGCTATTGGCGCGTCAACAATAATATATTACAGCGGTACATCATCAATATATATGTGTGTGTCTATGTACTAATATCGCTATCGCTCAAAAGTTTGGGGTCACCCAAACAATTTTGTTTTCCTGAAAAGTCACACTTATTCACCAATGAATGAAATGAATAGAAAATAGAGTCAAGACATTGACATGGTTAGAAATAATGATTTGTATTTGAAATAAGATTTTTTTTTACATCAAACTTTTGCTTTCGTCAAAGAATCCTCCATTTGCAGCAATTCCAGCATTGCAGACCTTTGGCATTCCTAGCTGTTAATTTCTTCAGGTAATCTGGAGAAATTGCACCCCACGCCCAGAAGCAGCTCCCACCAGTTGGATTGGTTGGATGGGCCCTTCTTGCGTCCCATACGGTCAAGCTGCTCCAACAACAGCTCAATGGGGTTCAGATCTGGTGACCGCGCTGGCCACTCCATTACCCATAGAATACCAGCTGCCTGCTTCTGCTCTAAATAGTTCTTGCACAATTTGAAGGTGTGTTTAGCTCATTGTCCAGTTGTAGGATGAAATTGGCTCCAATAAATTACCTCCACCATGCTTAACAGATGGCGTCAGGCATGGCATTCTTCCAGCATCTTTTCATTTGTTCTGCGCCTCACAAACGTTCTTCTTTGTGATCCAAACACCTCAAACTTGGATTCATCCATCCACACAAAACACTTTTTTTCCAGTCTTCCTCTGTCCATGTCTGTGTTCTTTTTCCCATCTTAGTCTTTTTCTTTTACTGGCCAGTCTCAGATATGGCTTTTCTTTGCCACTCTGCCCCTGAAGCCCAGAATCCCGCAGCCGTCCTCTTCACTGTAGATGTTGACACTGGTGTTTTGGCGGGTAATATTCAATGAAGATGCCAGTTGGGGTGGACCTGAGAGTAATCTGTAAACCAAACTAGAGACTCTAATGTACTTATATCTTCTTGCTCAGTTGTGCAACGCCGCCTCCCACTTCTTTTTCTACTCTGGTTAGAGCCTGTTTGTAGTGATGGGCTATCTGAAGCCAGGCTTTGAGGCTTGTACCGAGTAATAAGGGGGCGTGTCAATGAAGCCCCGCTTCAAGGCCTGTGTTGTCTTGTTGAAAAC
The DNA here is from genome assembly GCA_018398635.1 of Cyprinodon brontotheroides. Classification (NCBI taxonomy): domain Eukaryota; kingdom Metazoa; phylum Chordata; class Actinopteri; order Cyprinodontiformes; family Cyprinodontidae; genus Cyprinodon; species Cyprinodon brontotheroides. The sequence goes on along the minus strand of JAGKQL010000068.1, from coordinate 1,135,464 downwards.
CACGTGACTGGCAACAAACAAGGCCTCGCATTGCATTGGTCACGTGACTGCTTCATTTTGCGTGTCGGTTTTCAAAATAAAAGCGCGTGATGAATCCTGTTGTTTCGTGGGTTGTAGTAGGTGGTTTGGTATCAGCAGAACAGTTTTCATCAGCAGTGGCTGAAATGGAGCCGTCAAAAAAGAGAAAAACCTCTCATATGTGGGAGTATTATGAGACGACAGATCACAATCACAATCTGAAACAGTGAAAAAAGTCCTATTCCTAAATAAAAACAATTAAACCTAAAAATCCAGAAATTTCTATATTTTCTATGCATCAGAATCACACATCAAAACCAGACTAAAAGCCATTAGAAGAGATCAAACCCTATGTGTAACTTAATATTAAGAATCAGAACTAGAACTCCTAGGAAGAGATGATTTTAAACAAATTCTGTCTTTAAGGAAGCAAGTTTCAAGCTCAAAGTATACAGAGTCTGCAGCAACAGTCACTTAGTTCTCAATACATTAAAGTAACACATATCTTCATTGTCTAATAAGTCCATGACATAAAAGAAAACCTAACACCACCACTGATGGTCAAGGATTAGATTGGCTACAAATCATTTTAATCATTAAAACATGACAGTTAAATAGGATTCTCCTCTTACTAAACATGAGTTTGATGAAAACTTTGTGACAATATTGTATTTCCTAATATTTGGAAGTATGATCCAACTGAGTAACAAGGCTGTTACAGTTTCACCAGCAGATGTCACTAGGTGAGTGCGATGAATGAAGCATCGAAGTAATGAACTTTTTCAACACTTTATGTGTTGGAAAGCTTCATATTGCTTCATGACGCCTACACTCTTGCCCATCACTCACCTGTTTAAGATGTCCCTGGAAGGAGTAGTACACACAGGTTGTAGAAAAATCTTCAATTTCTTGGTAATTTCTCGCGATGGAATAGCGCCTTCCTCATTTCTAGGAACAAGAATAGACCGTTCGAAAGTTTCAGTGATGAAAGTTCTCTTTTTTCTGGCCATTTTGAGCTTAATTGACCCCCACAAATGTGATTCTCCAGAAACTCACAATCTGCTCAAAGCAAGGTCAGTTTTTGTAGCTTCTGTAATGAGCTAAACTAATGTTTTTTAGATGTGTGTGAACATGATTGCACAAGGGTTTTCTAATCATCAATTAGCCTTCTGGGCCAATGAGCAAACACATTGTACCATTAGAACACTGGAGTGATAGTTGCTGGAAATGGGCCTCTGTACACCTATGTAGATATTGCACCAAAAACCAGACATTTGCAGCTAGAATAGTCATTTAACACATTAGCAATGTATAGAGTGTATTTCTTTAAAGTTAAGACTAGTTTAAAGTTATTTTGAAAAAGTACAGCGCTTTTCCCTTCTCATAAATGAGGACGCTTCAATGTGACCCCCAAACTTTTGAACGGTAGTGTTTACATGTACATCTATACATATGCCACACACACACATATAGACAAACATGCCACATATATAAACACACACACACAAACTAAAACCACCCTCCAATAACCCTTTTATGGTACGCCAGCATTCATAACATGTAAGCAAATCACTGCCCCCCCAGACATTCGCCATTATATTTTTTATATTTATAATTTTTAAAAACAAAAAAAACAAAGCAGCGTGTGTATGATGTCATCAGTGCGCGCCAGCTACCGTTCATTCATCCTGTCCGCTGAACTGCTGCTAGTTTTACTCACATGCCTGGAAGATGTCTAGTGCTACTACCACAGATGATAGTTTAGTTTGTGCCTTCAAGTCGTTGCCCATAGGAAGACGTTTCTTGGATATAACCTAACGGAATATCTTCAGAACGGCTCCAAATGACACAAAACTTATATGGATGAGTAGAACATGATGCAATAACGTAAAACGTAAGGGCTCCATGTAAAAATAAAATGAAAAGTTCCCTTAAGCAGAATGAAGGATGCCCTCAGTACTGCAGAAAGTTTTGTTTTAATCAGCAGAGTGTTGACATCAGGGCTGGAGGGAGAACTCTCATGAAGGCATCAGAGCTTTGAAGACATTACTAAATAAACAGCAAGCAGATATAGGCCGCCACCATGAATAGAAAACTCTTGTTGCACCACCTGTGGGAAATAGTGGAGTTACAGCAGCAACAGATTACGGTAAAAAAAATAATAGTACAATAATATTAATAAGAAAAATATCCAATTCAATTTTATTGGTTAAGCACTTAAAAACCACAGCTGACCAAAATGTTATGGTGCCGAAATAAGTAAAACATAAAACTCATTTAAAATTCATTAAAAATATAAATAAATAGAAAATGAAAATTTAATAACAAAAGGCCTGTACCTGTATAGTGTTTTTACATATATAAATACAGTGCATCTGAATAACAAATAATCACTATACAGCTGTTGATATTTTTTACAGTATTTTACAATATTTTTACACACAGCAAAAACTAAAGAGTTTACCTTTCAGAGTAAATGGTTTCAGAGTTGACTTTAACTCTGACTATCCCTGCTACCTCACAGAACAGCTCTTGTTGAAATTACATAAAGCAGCAGACCATCGGCCAGTTGTGCAGTTTACCAGACAATTATGAATATATTAAATAACTAGAACCGGAAGTTAATTAATAGGTCATTCAAATCAGGGGTAAAACAGATTGATTATTAGTTGAATGATTACAACTGTAATTTACTTACCAACCAGGGTTCTTAGTCTTTTAGATAAAAGGTGGGACTCCTGGGCTGGCTGTTTAAAATCCTGTTCCCTTTACCAATTTAGTAATTTAGAGTATGCCTATCTGAAGAGTTAGTTAATCACCTCTCGCAGAAATCAGCCTTATGTTCATTTTGAATGTTGCTAAAAGAAGAAAGAAGAGTGAATCCAGCCTGAGTGATAAACGATTGCATAAAATAACCACAAAAAGCCACGGGTTAAAATACAACAGTACCTTTATTAGCTAACAATCACAGAGTATTATTGTATCTAAGAACTGTGCAAACATTTAATAAGGAAAAAAAAAGGGGAGAGGTCGTTTAAACATCAGCAGCCTCCTGGCTGGAGTGCGCCTCTTCACGGTTACGGCCGACTGGTAGATGTTTTCATCCCTAAATAAATCCGATCTGCAGGCATCAGGATAATAGCGAACATATTCTGCGGCAGATATGTATATATTTTTTAAGTTAATTATCGTTAATAAACTGTTTAAGAGGAGTAATCAGGCGGTCTGTGTCATCAGCGCTGTGTCTCTCTCCACCAGCTCCCACATCAGCTTCTCTGATTGGTTGTGTGCGGCTGGCGTCGAGCAGCAAAAATTCAATTTTTCCATCTCGAGCAGCAGCAGCGTTTGCGCGCGTGGCGTCTGGCTAGGCGTCAAGATACCAAAAGCGCAGCCCGGCGCGCTGCCACGGCTGCTCAGGCGGCGCTGCGCTTGCTGCCGAAAGCAGCGCCGGTGGCAGGACTTTTTATGCGCCTTGGCGTCGCGTCAACCATTGACTTTGCATGTAAAAGCTTCGCTGCTTCTGTCGCTGCCTCGGCGTAGCCCCGGTGAACGCAGCATTATTCTCACATGAGCCATCACGTGCCTTGCCCAGTCCTATATTCCAATAAAACTTTTAACCTGTATTGCAGGTAAATGGCCTGTTGTTGTAGCGCTTTATCAAGTCAGAGGATGGACCAAATCTCTTTACACTCAATTCAGTTATTCTCGCACACACTCAGGTGCCACTAGTCCCTCTAGCCGCCATCAGTAGGACACGTCACTGAAAGTCAGAGCCGTGGTTTAAACAACACACCAGTTGCAGGGCAAACTCTTTCAGCCACTGTCGCCCCGCAAATAGTATAGGAGAAAGGCTTTAATCTGTGTGAATTCTGATGTGTCTATCAAAATTAAATTTCCGATTGAAGCCTCTTCCACAGGTCTTACAAGAAAAGGGTGTTTCATCTGAGTGAATTCTCATGTGGTTAGACAAACTACCTTTCTGGCTAAAATTTTTGCCACAAATTGTACAGGAAAACGGCTTCTCACCTGTGTGGATTCTGATGTGTGTATTAAGAATAGACGTAGAGAGGAAACTCTTTCCACAGGATAAACAAGTAAAAGGCTTCTCACCTGTGTGAACTCTGATGTGTGCATCAAGATCACATTTCTGATTGAAGCTTTTTTCACAATATACACATCTAAAAGGCTTCTCACCTGTGTGAATTCTGATGTGTCTATTAAGTTCAGACTTAGAATTGAAGCTTTTTCCACAGGAATGACACGTAAAAGGCTTCTCACCTGTGTGAATTATCAAGTGTTCAGTTAAACTACATTTAATAGTAAAACTTTTGCCACAAATTGTACAGTAGAAAGGCTTCTCACTGGTGTAGATTCTGATGTGTCTATTAAGGTTAAATTTATAAGAAAAGCTTTTCCCACAGTACAGACATTCAAAAGGCTTCTCATCAGTGTGAGTTCTCATGTGTTCAGTCAAACCACTTTTTACATTAAAACTTTTGCCACAAATTGTACAGGAGATAGGCTTCTCCCCTGTGTGAATTCTAATGTGTCTATTAAAATTACACTTATAAGAAAAGCTTTTTCCACAATACAGACATTCATAAATCTTCTGACCTGTGTGAGTTCTCATGTGAACCATTAAATGCTCTTTTTTTAGAAAGTTTTCTCCACATGTCAAACATGGGAAGGATTTTTCTACTCTATCTTCAGTCTGCTGCTTTAGACGTAGCTGCTCTTCGTGCTCACTTATGGGGAGCTCCATGGTTTCCTCTTTTGTCCAGGGAGGTTCTGGTTCTTGCTGCTCTTCTTTTATCTGCAGAGGTTCTAGTTGCTCTTGATCCAAACTGGAATTCCTCTCCTTTTCAAAGAGCTGCTGTTCAGAGAAAACCTCTTCTTTACCAACATAATCCTGAAGGCGGTCTGGGAAGACAAACACAGCAGAGAGACGTTCTATTGTCGTTTAAAGAAAGGAGACTTCACTTTATTCATCCTTGTGTTGATCTAAGTATATATAAACAGACTGGAACTACATCTCAAAGGATGCACTGCAGCTCTGACATCACAATTACAGGTTATAAAAGACCACTTAATGCTCCTGTGTCATCTGGCGAGGTTTGGACCTCCACTTTGATCATCAAACCTTTAGAATCTCATTAAAGGTTGAACACTATTCAGGTGATATTTGTTTTTAGATTACCTGTCCAGGGTGTACCCTGCTTTTCACTCAGATTCCTGGTGAAATGCAATAGCCTCGCTGTGACCCTGACCGATAAGCAGACGAAAATGGTTGGATGTTTTCTAGGCTCAAATATCCTAATTTTCGTTTTAAAGCTAATTCCGAAAAGGTAAAGAAAAAAAAAATCCGCTGGACTTGGTCTCCAAGTTTGAAGACCTTTCGCTTCGAATCCAGGAGGCTTTTTCCGTCTTAAAACATGGAAACAAAGTCCAGTGGATTGTTTTTTTTTTTTTTTTTTACTTTTTTACCTGGATGACTGAGAATCTTCACCAGCACTTTGTAAAATTAAGTTCTTTAGTTTGTTTCTTTTTTTTTAGATTTTTAAATCTTAAAATATTTTTTTGTTAAAATTATAGTTGTCCTTCAGTTTTAAAATCTGTTTTTTTTGTTTTTGACAAACTTTATGGTTCCAGTCTACCTCCAAAGATGTCCATCTACCTTCATGGAACGGTAGACAGCCTCCAGTGGTACCAGGTCCACAACACACATTGAATCATCACCACTTCACAGCTCTTACATTACCTTCTCAGCACAAGGTACCACAAACTCTGTAATCATAGAGGATGACCCTGTACTTTGGTCAAATCTCCTAAAAGAGAGTGTACCAGTGCAAGTCATGATTCACAAGAAGATTCACAAAAGAGTGTTATAGAAGAACCATGAAAATGGTGAGAAAATTTGTTCATGGCTAGTATACTCCATGAGCCCAGACGCCATGTTCTGTTTCTCTTGCACTGTTTTTGGGAAGCGTGACAGTGCGTTAAGCAACAATGGTTTCTGTACATGGAAGAATCACTTAAAATAAAATGAATCTTCAAAGGGGCATCGGGACAATATGGAAAACTGGCATGAGCTGAAGAACAGACTAAAAAAACCAAGACATCTATAGAGCTAAGTCAGCAGGACTTGATTCAAATCGAGACTGAGTATTGGCAACGTCTCATAAGGACAGTGATTGCCATTGTTTGCAACTTAGCAGAATGCAACCAGGCTTTAAGAGGGACCATATTTGTGTAGTATGACCCACACAATGGGAATTTTCTGGCACAAATTGATGGCACAGTTTGATTCAGTTATGAGGGAACACGTAAGAATGGTACAAAAACAATAGACCACATTGCATTACTTAAGTGGAAACATTAAAATAATTGCACGAATTACAGACAAAATTCTGGAAAAGTACACAGAGTAAAGTTCTACTCTATTATACTGGATGCACTCGTGATGTCAGCCATAAGGAACAGCTTTCCTTTGTTTTGAGAATAGTCTCTTATGAACCATTTGTGTCTATTGTAGAACATTTCTTGGATTTACAGATGTTGAAGACACATCTGGCACATCCGTCCTGCTTGGTGACTTGCAGAAATGGAGAGTATTTCTGACTGCCATGGTTGGCAAACAAGAATTTTGCAACTTAATACTAAAGCATTGTGCATTCCATTAACCTGGTTGTGGTAGATGCTGCCAAGTCTTCTCTGCTGTCCATCTCGTTCTTTGGTGTGTTGAAAAGTGTTGGATTAATTGTACAAGTTATTCTACTTTTAATCATATTACTTTAATCATATTATTATGCTTACACACTGAGATCATATTATTATGCTCACA
>JAGKQL010000068.1:1067325-1125605 GCA_018398635.1 Cyprinodon brontotheroides | reverse complement strand
TATTAGGGATGGGACGATTTATGAAAACCGTCCGAACCGTTCGGTTCGACTGTCTCGGTTCGATTCGCGTGTGTTTCGTTTGGTTCATGCGCTTTTTTTTTCTCATAGGCGAAGCGATTGCACTCCAGAGCAGAAGGTGGCGGTACTGCGACCAAAGCCAACCACCAGTAGTAAACAAGAAGAAGAAGAAGCGAAGCAGCGTAGCCGGGTGTAGCAGAAAAAAATCAGTTGTTGTGGAGAATTGTGTGGGACTGGCTTAGTGGGGAAAGAACAGAGTTGAAGACGCCGCCAGCAGCACCCCTGGTGTAGGGCTGCTGTATGGGAGCGCTTTGCATTTAGAGTGTCCTACGAGACGGCGGAAAGAAAGTTGTGGATAAAAAAAGTGGTGCGCTATTGAGCAACACGTTTTGTTTATGCTAACAGCAACATGACCAACATGTCATGCTAACCTGAAATCCCACTTATTCCGTCCAAGGCGCCTCCCCTGCCCGCTGCAGCTCCAGACCGCTGTTCAAAGCAGCTCCTGCAGCCCCACTGTGGCTCCTCCCGCCCCGCCTCCCCTCTGAGTTCCTTGGAGATGGTAGAGAGCATGCTCGCGTGATGATTAAATTCAAAGCAGTAAAACATAGTTTGGTAATGATCCAGATTTCATGATCATATATTAAAAAAATAATTACAATTCATTATTTTGGGGATTTTTCATTAATTTTCATACATTTATGGGGATTGCAACAATCAACATACACCAATCAACCGGTCCGAAAACTCGTGACCAGAAAACCGGTGAATCTAACCTAACCGCGGATTTTTGTGAACCGCTCCAATACATGTGAGTAGCAGCAGGTGTTATATATATATATATATATATATATATATATATATATAACACGCAAAACTCATTGTCATCTCTACTGTGGACAGGCTGCAGCCATGTCCTGAGTTCCTCGCTTTCCCTCTCCCTTGTTAAAAATTTGCATTTTTTCCCCCATTCTCTAGCCTTTTCTCCTCCTCAAGCTTCTTTTCCGAAGCCATTTTAATGCCACGATTATCTAATTTAATGAACTTTAATGCCAATTAAGGCCTTAATTTAAAAAACAATTTAATGACTTTTAATGATTTTTAATGACCCGCGGAAACACTATTATCTCAATGGATGGCCGTTATTAGTGGTCATCAGTCCCATAGAATGGCTTCAGATTGTGCCTCTGACCTGACAACTGGCTCAGTAGGTTGGTATCACCCAATTAATCCTAATCCAAACCCTGAAGTTATTCATTTTCCCCCACAAATTAATGTAATTTCAGTAGTTCTTCATTTGCTGAAAAATAATATTCTGCATGTGACTAATATTAAACCAGAAAAAAAACACAAAAATAAATCACATATCCTGTTAAATGACTTGTCAAGGTAGGATGGAGTTTGGCCGAGGACCCAAATGCAGAGAGAAGGAGGCAAAAAATGAGTTTTGCTGATTTGGTCTGGTCAGCAAAGAATAATCAGTGGATCATTATCTATACCTAGGGCTGGTTATCAATCGATACAGGTACCAATACTGATACCTTTACTTCGATATCGGTTCCTGAACGATACTTTTTTCGATACCAGTGTAAGAATATCAACTAGAAGAAAAAGTTATTTACTCATACACTTATAGTGTATGAGTAACTGAGGTATCAGTTACAGCCAATACCACACTGTGACGTCACCAACCAGTAGGTGGCAGTAGTGTTCTTTGAAAAACATGGATGTCTCCAGTAAACACTTATCATTTATTAAACAGTATGTGATAATTCCATATTTCAAGTACTTTCAGAAGTTGGAATTCTCACCACAATTTCTCTTTGAAAATGGCTGAGGGTCGTAAGAGAAAAAAGTGTCTACGAAGTGTATGAGAAGAAAAAAACAGGCCTCAGAAGTGGCAGATATATCCCAGAATGCTTTGTGCTAAGAGCTCTACTCGCAAAGCATTATGGGCTTTGCTGTCACAGCTGCCCGCTATCTAATAAAGATGACATTGGCACCGTGCAGTGGAGGAGGAGTTACGCGACCAACGGAGCAAAAAGCAGTGATCATCTGTCAGGACAGTCAGTTAACTGAGCTCACTATAAATCAACTATATAGCCCCCGCTGTATGGGGACACCGTAATCTTGTATGAGCTATGAGAACAGCACATTTTAAACAGGGCGTGCTCGTGCATTTTTTTTCTGTAGAGCATGTCTCAAAAGTCAAAACATTTTATATGCTCATCTTAAAAATGGGAGCTATATTGAAAGAAAATTGTTGTAATAAACACTGTGGTACAGTACAGTTTTTTTCTTCCATATTGCGGCACTGATGAAACTGAAATGGCAGGACAAAGTCATGTACCTGCACTGTTTGCCCCTCGTTGCTTTATTTGTGAGGCTGAAAGAGGATCATTATGTAACAGTATCTGTTTTCTGTCCTCCTGTCGTACTCCTTACAGCCAAACACGCTGTGATTGGCTTTTATTTCTTGATTTAGTCAGATTTTTGTTGAAGTTTTGTGCATAAAAAATACACACAATTAACTAGGTCCGCTAGACACATTAGGTTTTAAAAAAAAACATTGCATTTCCATTTGATGAGGATCGTATTAAAGAAAGGTCGGCACTTTTTCACAGAATTAAATATTTATAGGCAGATGATTCTACAAGTCAGTTAACAGGGCAACAGATGACTTTGTTTTTTGGCTGTTTAATATTAGCAACATATTTAGTTATATTTACAGTACATGAAGAACTACTGAAATTATTTTCAGATTACACATGTAAATAGATTAAATAATTCCTCAGGAAAAAATCTATGAATTATCTTTATGTTTAAGGTTAGGATTCACTCAATGAAAACAACCTAATGAGCCTACTGGCACGATCTGAAAGCATTCTGTGGGACTGATAGCCGATTATAACGGCCATTTATTGGGATGATGATATCCAAAGCGCGGCTGCACACACCCACTTAGTATTTACCGTGTAAAAGAAGACAATCAACATGAGGAGGAATGCATGATGAAGACCTCATATCTATTAGAACAACATTTCTAGACTTCATTTTTACCTGCTGCCAGATTTCACCTAAATAGATACATTGACCATGCAAGCTGTTTTGATATATATTAGTTTTACTGAAAATGTATTCCTATATCTGAAAAAAGATTTTTTCTTTGTCTAAATGACCATTTCAAACCAAATTAAATTGTCCACATCTAGAATAAACGTTCTGTATGTCTATAATTAATTTCAGATCTCTATATTCCTAATATTACTGGTCAGCATTTGTATTAGTTAAACTATGAAAAAATGCATTCCAGATATCATAAGCACCTATTCAGTCAAGCTGATAAATGTCAGAATGTCCATTTAAAATATGTAAACATTTCTATGTATGTTAAAATTAATTCTTGTATATTTTTTCTTTTTTCACTTTCTAAAATTCAGTTTCTGCTACAAAATTGTAATTTAGAAAATATATTATTACAGTTCCATCTAGAAGTGTGATTTTGATCAGGAAGAATCTTAAATTAGTGATCTACAAAAGGAACAACAGAGAAGAGTGATTTTAATAAATTTAAAAGCAGCCTGCCATAGACACTTTATATAAAGCTATGCATTAACTTGAGCAACAATCTTCTCTTCGCCATCTTCCTCTCCTTTGCAGCTGTAGTGCTGTTTCTCTGTCTTTTAAACACATTCTCCTTTATTTATTTCTGCATTAAAAGTGCAGCGCTCCCCCACACAGAGAACATCAGTCAGTGAATAATCTCGGTCAAACACATATTTGAGCAATATACACGTTAGTGAGAGCAGTGTTGCTATTTTACAGAGGAGTCTCTCTGAAGAGGAAGAGAGGATTACTGCCAGTTCATTCTCTGTGCTCTAATAATAATAATAATCACTATATACTGCTGTCACTTGCTGTTTCCCTGTTCCACATTCTCAGACTGCACTGCATCGCTAAAGTGAAAACAATCCAGTAACATTTTAGTAACACAAGCAAGACAATGTCCTAAACAAGACTCTGAGGTATATCTACACCTTATGAACAAAGCCGTTTTTTTGAGGGCCAGAATGTTGACATTTTGGACAAAGAAGACAGGTGGTCTGAGAGAGGCTTAAAGGAAGCCATCTATGTTAAGAATGAAAACCCATGAAAACCCAACCTTAAACAGAGGGGGGGTAATATCTAAGCAATTTTAATGCCACCCCAATAGAAGGGACAAAAACACCTCATCTGTTCAGCCAGGCCAACAATTCCCTCTAACAACCCCCCTTCTAGGGACATAGACAGGTATCGGGTATTACAAGCTAAAAAAGAACCCCAATGACCCCCCATTCCTAAGGGGCGGACCCTTTCGTCTGGTTCAATTTGCATGTTTTCTAAGCCAAAACAAGGTTTTGTTGGGCTACTGTAAAACACCGCGCACTCAACGCCATTTCTGATATTTGAATTAGAAAAAGCTTCCTGGATGGGAAGCGAAACATCTTCAAACTTGGAAACCAAGTTTTTACGTTTTTTGGAATGACTATGACCTGGATGCAAGCAACTGTTCTAAATAATTATTTTTAAATGACTCCACAGCACTTACTTAACAAATGTCTAAAGTGTCAGGCGCTCTGCAATCTGAGAGTTGTCGGAGTTTGAGAGTATGGCTACGTTCACACTGCAGCCTGAAGTCACTCAAATCCAATTTTTTTGCCCATCTGCGACCAGTATCTGATCTTTTCATGGCTGTCTGAGCAATGCAGATCTGATTTTTTCCAATCTGACCCAGGTCACTTGGCTATGTGGTCCTGAATCTGATCTTTTCAAATGCGACCTGTGTCTGAACGGTAGGGATGGGGATCGAAACCCGGTTCCCTCAAGGACCCGGTTCCACTTTTTTCAAAACCCGAAAATCAATAACGTTTGGGCTTATCGATACCACTATCAAGTCTGGTCGGTTTTTTTTTTTTCTCCCGGAGGTCCTGTAACATAATTGTGTGTCCCTCGAGTCGCGTCACAGCATTTAAATCTAATCAATCCAATCACTGCAGCATGTCCACCAATGTTTTGGAATGAAATTGTAAACAAACAGATATTAAAAGTAAAACAACTGAATTCTGGCACTTAACTTTGCTCGTGACGACTCGGAATGGCTGAACGAAAAGATTCCCTCCTCCTCCCAAGCTGCTGCAGTCGGGCCCGCCTTCATCATCCACTCAGAGTACCACTGGTTAGCGCGCACACAGACTTTTGTAGCTTGTCCGGTCAGTTAAAAATAGTAATTGTGAACTCGGCCTTGTAATCGGCAGCATACAAGCTAGTTAGCTTTGAAAAGTAAATAGTTTCAGACGTGCTGCGTGATGATGATGTGCTCAGATTGGCTCAGTAAAACGTACAATTAGGTTATCATGATGCTTTCAAGTGTAACGTAAACGAAAAAAACGGGAAATTTTGTTTTTGGCTTAGAAAACATGAGTAATACAATACAAAGTTGTATATTGCTCTATATATAACTAAACTACTGATGCCAACATTTTATTAAAAATTTCATTTAATTTAAATTACTAATATACAATTATTTATTTGTTAAATATTTTCCTAATCACTAAAACATGATGAAAAGTGACAGTAGACAATACATTAACCAACAATTGTGTAAAAATATATTCTAGTTAGTTTTACGCCATTTCGAAGTGGCCTATTACATTAGCCATGTTTATTGAAGGCTAGAAACGTTTTTGTTATGCTCACTTGTTAAGCAATAAAAGCAATACCAGTTCTGTTAAAAAAATTTTTTGTTGCATCGCTTTTCCACCAAATAACAGAAAAAAGTATCGATAGTGGTGTATCGATAAAGACTCGGATCGATATGGAGTGGACGATAAAAGGTATCTATATCAATACAAATATTAACCATCCCCATCCCTACTGAAACGCCAGGTCGGATTCATCTGACCCCATTAAAGCGTCACTATTCTGGCGCGGCTTGCTAAGCAGAAGCGCAAGAAAAACAACAACCATGGATGGGATCTATGATGCAGTGAGAGCAGTATTTATGTTTATCCATATTGAAAAAGAGTTTTTATGTTGAAAAGATTGACTAGATGAGTCTGTCACCACTACCACCATCCATGTTTATTTCCCAGAAACACAGAGCATGCTGGCCTGTGACGCCATTGTACGTCCTCTACTGCACATGCAGGACACTTATGCTTGTATGACTGCAGTTCACACATACAGATCACATACAAGTTGTATATATTTGGAAATATGAACGCAACGTAAAAAAAAATTTCGCTTAAAAAATCGGAATTGAGCATTGAGGCCTGCAGTGTGAACGTAGCCTTGGAGTCTCAGTTCTGGCTTTCAGTTTCGGGCTGTGTCCTTAGACAAGACACTTCCCTGCATTCACTACTGATGATGGTCAGAGGGCCTAGAGCCAGTGGCCCCAGTGTACACAGGGCTTATATAGGAACGAAAGTAGCTTATATTTAATGCTCTTAGAAATAATTTTAATGCCACCAAGAAGTACCTTTGATTATATATATATATATATATATATATATATATATATATATATATATATATATTAGTGGAATGGTTCACAAAATCCACTTGTTCGGAAGTTCAATTCACGGTTTGATTGTTACAACCGAAATACCATAAAAGTTTATGAAATTAATGAAAAAATCCCCAAAAAAATAATGGATTGTAATTATTTTAAATGATCCGCAGAAACCCTGGATCATTTCCTCGTATGTTTTGCTGCTTTGAATTTAATTCCATCTGGCATGCTCTCTACCATCTCCAAGGGACTCATAGAGGGGAGCAGAGGAAGCCACAGTGGAGGCTGTAGGCTTTGCTCTGGTGCAGCCGGTCTGGAGTGCAGCTGGTGTTGCTGGACGGAGTATGAGGGATTTTGGGGTTAGCATGACATGTTGCTGTTAGCATAAACAAAACGTGTTGTACACACGCTTGCACACTGTTGCACTTTTATCCACAACTTTCTTCCGCCATCGTAGGTCACTCTAAATGCAATGTGGTCCCATACAGTAGTACCTATAAAGTGTATGCTGGCGCTGCCTTCCAACTCTCTGTTCTTTCCCAGTCGCCATTCCCAGCACAATTCTCCACAACAACTGATGTTTTCCCCTGCCACACCCCTGCTACGCTGCTTCGCTTCTTCTTATTCTTGTCTACTACTGGCGTTGGCTTTGGTCGCAGTACCGCCACCTTCTGCTCTGGAGTGTAATCGCTTCCTCTATGAGAAAAAGGAGCAGCGCATGAACTGAATCTTAAACACACGCTGAACCGGAGACAGTCGAATCCAAACGATTTGACGGTTTTCTAAATCGTCCCATCCCTAACATATATATATATATACACAGGCTCGGAGTGTTAACCATTGCCCCGATCTTTATTGTCGGAGAGTACAATTATTGCATTGCCCCGCCGGCAAGTGCAGTGATCACAAAAAAATTATTTATCACCAAAATTACTTTAAAATCACTGACATTAGCTGAAAACGACCCAGCCGGCACCATTTTTGTTGTTTCATACACATTCTCATGTGATTTGAAAAAGCGCAAGATTTTCCGCCAGATGGTATGATTTTTGTCCACCTAGCGTAATTTTGATGTAGTTACTAAAACATATAAACAAGCTAAAAGCTATTATATGGTAGTCTTCTGTACAGTGATGCAGGTCATACATTAAAAAAATGTTAATTTTTTTCTCTCTCAGACATTGGAGAGGTGCATCTAAATGTTATAGAGCTAAACATGTTAAATTGGTGACCTGTTATGTTATTATTGTCTTGTTGCTGCATTTATTTTGTCAGGGAAACTAATCCTGAGTCAGTTAAAAGTCAGGGAATTCTGAAATTATGTCAGACTGTGGAAACCCTGAATAAAATAACTATGTATAAGGATTCTCTAAAAAATTCACATTATATTAATAGTATTATCTTGTATAAACATACCGTGACTCTAAAATAAAAGTTATTTATTTGTGACATTGACTTCTATCTTTGTGATTTATTTTAAGTTTTTAACCTGCCAAGTTTTTTTTTGATTTTTAACATTACAATTTATATTTTTCCAAGCACACAACAGTTTAAAGCAAAGTTTAGTTTGACAAGAATGTGCAGGAAGGATTGAAAAGCATGTTAACACGGTAATGTAGGCTTGAGTTCATTATCTGACGCATGCATATACACACCAGGAACCTGTAAAATAAAAAAAAATACTGAATTACAAAAAACAAACATGTTTCATTGATAAATATATAAAAGTCACTTGCCCAAAGGGCAAGTGGTAAAAACCCTTAACGCCAACCCCTGAGATATATATATATATATATATATATATATATATATATATATATTAAACACAGCAAAATGCTTTATCATCTTTACCTTCGACAGGCTGCAGCCATGTCCTGAATTCTTCGATTTCCAGCCACATTTGTTGAAATGTGCATTTTCTTAATCTCTAGCCTTTTCTCTGCATCAAGTTTCTTTTCCAAACATACGGCTTTACGATCAAACGGAAGCAGTTTAGCGCAAACAAGCGAAATCCATCATATCTCATATATCTGACGAAATTGTTTTTGTAAACGCTTTTTTTAAAAGCATTTTAAATGCCATGATAATAAGATTTAATGTATTTTAATGCCAATTAAGGCCTTATTTATAAAAATTATAATTTAATGACTTTTATTGACCTGCATAAACCCCGGTACAGCAGCTTCTCTTCTGTCAGTGAGTCCAAAGGCAGCTGTGGCTGCAATGAGGCTCACCACCATCAGTGTGTGAATGACTGAATGTAGTTGAAAGCGCTTTGATCAAGAACTCTGACTTAAACAATCGCTATTTAAGTACAGGGAACTTACCATGTGTGTTTAGAATGGGTTTGTTGCCTCCATTATGTCTCTAAAAATAAAGAGAAACAAGATGTTTGTTCTTGTGTGTTATTTTGGGGGTAGGATATGTGGAATCAATCTACATTCATTCTTTTTAATCTGTTAATACATTGTTTAAATTGATTTGTAATAATTTGCTTCCATGACTGTTTATTATTTTTGTTATGTCCAAATTTGCAACAAAAATGAATCAAAATGAAAAATGCTTAAGTATTATTTTTTTAGTAGAGGGCATTAATCCACATTAATTTATGTATTCAAACCCAGGTTTAAAGCCTAAGCCAGAAAAAAACGGAAGAGAGGAACGGAAGCCCAAAATGAACAAAAACCAAACTTAAGTCACTCTCACTCGAAAAGCTGCAATTTCTTTCTTTCTTTTTTTATTTTCACAGATCAAAATAAAAACTCAGAATACACCAATAGAATAAAATAAAAAAATGTGATGGAGTGTGACAGAAACCCTTTAGGGCTTATACCAAGGCCACACCCGTAAACCAACAAAATATCAGGCAGCTCACATTATGAAAGTCCTTTCAGAGAAAACAGAATAGACATGTACAGTAACATTTTTTTTTACAATTTAGCATTCAGATTTCAGGCGGTCAAATTTTTGTAAAATCATACACCACTGTCTTTTTTGGATAACAGTATTTTTTCAAAGTTGTGGCTTTAATTATTATTATTATTTTTTCTCCTTACAAATAAAATGGCTTTTGGAGGCTTTATCATATTCCAAAACTCACCAAACTTTTGCGGACGCGCGTCAGACCTGGTGAAAAATTACGTATTTTAATGGCCCCGTGAAAGTTGCCAACCAAATGCCTCAACGGCGCCCCCTCAAAATTTTCAAAAAACCCTCCCCATTGACCTTTTTTTCTCATAGAGACATGCAAATTGGCACACTTGTAGAGCATCCTCACACTTACAAATAAGTCAATTAATGTCATACTAAATTGTGTTCAGGAAGTCGGCCATCTTGGATTGAACTTAAAATATTGACTGTGATTTAGCATTTTTAGCCTCTATAATTGATCGAACTCCTCTTAGGGATTGTGAGCCATCGGCTTCAAACTTGGTGTGTATGCAGATAAGGCATGTGAGATCTAAACTTATCAATTTTTTCGAGTTTTTGAGCATTTTAAAGGGGTGTGGCCAGGCCTCAAAATTTGCATACTCGCCAATGCTTTTCGAAGTCGAATAACTTTTACATATAAAACTGAAATGACACCAAATTTGGTAGTATTAATCCTCTCTGTGTTCCCAACAAAACTGTATATTACAATTATGACATTATTTAAGCCACGCCCCCTGAGAACCAGAAGTCACGTTTTTTACTTGGAATGGTCCCCCTCTTTCCTACTTGATCTCATCAACCTAAAACTGTGTCAGCAGACAGACAACATGTTGTTCTAACTTCGTTTAAGGCACAGAGAGCTTTAGTCAAATGGTGTTGCCGTGGCGCCATGGCTAAGTGAGGTGTTTCGCCATGAAAATACGATTGGCTCTCATTTCCTCAATAATAATCAGATCTGCACCAAAATCACAAGAGATGATCCTAGTCCAACTCCAAACAGCAATCCAGAGCAATATTTTGTGGGCGGGGCTTAATTTCACTACAGCGCCCCCTAGAAATAACAAACTTCAAACCACCAGCCCCAAGCCATTTTTTGTCCAAGAATATTGAAACTTTGTACACATTTGCATCTCATCAGGCCCTAACTAAAAGCCTCTTGGAGCCATGGTCTAAACCCCACCGGAAGTCGGCCATTTTGAATTACATTTTACACTGTTGTGAAAGCACGGACCTCTTTTCAAAAATTGTATAAAATCAGCCTTTTATCCAAATGAGCTAAAACTTTCAAAATACGTTCTTTACAGAGCCTGCTGTAAGTTGGTTACAATAGCAAAGCGCTTCTTTAAAGTCAGTCACTCTGATTTTTCAAACGTTTGCGTTCTCGCCTAATAGTTGGTCAAGTGGACAGATAATGCCAGATATAATTTTCAACTGCACGCAGTATATAAGGCATTCACGCTTAAAGATTTTTCTTTTCTTTGAATTATTTAACAAATCATCTAAAAAAGAATCTAGGACATGCAAGATGTGTTCCTTGACATTTGTGATTTGTTTTGGGGATTTTATTGCAAACTATGGATTTTTTAATGATTTTTTTGTTTTGAGTAGGGTGTAATACTAACCGTGGGTTTTGGCAGTGCTGTTTCTCCATCTTTTGAATATATACTTTTGACCCACCTAACTGAGATTGCTACAGCAAATATCTGACAGATTGAGATTCATCCCCAGATATTATCTTTTTATCCCTAGTTTAACCCTTCCTGACCAAAGCTGTGGTTGTCTCCGGCTGGTCCAGAGGTGAAGCGTGGATATGATCTTTTTCCGCTGGCTGGGAAGGAGCAAGAGGGGGCAGCGGTCGCTCACCTCCCGCTGGTCGCGATAGGCCGAGCGGAGAAAAGAGGAGGATGAAGAGGAGCAGCACAGGGTGATGAAGAGGATGAGGGGAAGCAGCAGCAGGCATAGGCTGAAGAGCAGGAGAATAGGCTGGGAAGGAGCGTGGAGCCGGCGGTCGCTTGGTTCCCGCGGTCGCGAACATACCAGGCATACCAGCTGCGAGGCGAGCTGCGAGGGCCCGTCAATACCGCTCGAAGGCCTATTGTTCTTTTTCTTATTTTTTTTTCTCCTGCTTAAAAGAAACAGCATTTTGGCGGCTTTAGCATGTTCAAAAACTCACCAAAACTTGGCAGTAAATTGTCCCCCTAGTGAAATTTACGTATGATAATGGAATCCAAAATGGGCGTGGCCAAATGCCTCTACAGCGCCCCCTAACGTGAGTTGGGGAAAACCGTAAGTCACAGAGATTTGAGATTTGGCAGGTGCATAGATCTCACCAAATCATGAAAAAAGTTACATTATGGGTATGCTCTAAAACCTACAGGAAGTCGGCCATTTTGGCTCAAAGGCCGATTTTTGGCACTTTTTCAATTTTGTTGACGTCGAACTTTCGCGAACTCCTCCTAGGGACGGTGAGCCATCGGCTTCAAACTTGGCATGTATGCAGATAAGGCATGTGAGATCTAAACTTATCAAACTTTTTGAGTTTTCCAGCATTTTAAAGGGGTGTGGCCAGGCCTCGAAGTTGGCGTACTCGCCAACATTTTCAAAATGCAATAACTTTTACATATGAAACTGAAATGACACGAAACCTGGTAGTATTAATCCTCTCTCGGTTCCCAACAAAACTGTATGTTAAAACTGTTACATAATTGAAGCCACGCCCCCTGAGAACCGGAAGTCACGTTTTTTACTTGGAATGGTCCCTCTCTGTCCTACTTGACCTCATCAACCTAAAACTGTGTCAGCAGACAGACAACATGTTGTCCTAACTTCGTTTAAGGCACAGAGAGCTTTAGTCAAATGGTGTTGCCGTGGCGCCATGGCGAAGTGAGGCGTTTCGCCATGAAAATACGATTGGCTCTCATTTCCTCATTTATAATCAGATCTGCACCAAAATCACAAGAGATGATCCTAGTCCAACTCCAAACAGGAATCCAGAGCAATATTTTGTGGGCGGGGCTTAATTTTCCTACAGCGCCCCCTAGAAATAACAAACTTCAAACCACCAGCCCCAAGCCGTTTTTAGTCCTAGAATATTGAAACTTTGAACACATTTGCACCTCATCAGGCCCTAACTAAAAGCCTCTTGGACCCATGGTCTAAACCCCACCGGAAGTCGGCCATTTTGAATTTCATTTTACTCTGTTGTGAAAGCACTGACCTTTTTTCAAAAAATTGTATAAAATCAGCCTTTTATCCAAATGAGCTAAAACTTTCAAAATACGTTCTTTACAAAGCCTGCTGTAAGCTGGTTACAATAGCAAAGCGCTTCTTTAAAGTCCGTCACTCTGATTTTTCAAAAGTTTGCGTTCTCGCCTAATAGTTGGTCAAGTGGACAGATAATGCCAGGAAATAATTCAGCCCCTAGCCATGCTCGTTCCTAGGATAATGAAACTTGGCACACATCTGTATGAGCTCTCCACCTACAAAAAGTTTCATTGGAGCCATGGTCTAAACCTCTCATGAAGTCGGCCATTTTGAATCAAACGGCACCCTTATGAAAATAGAATCACTATGTTAAAATATTTCTAAAAAATCAGTCGTTTTCCCAAAAGAGCTAGGACTTTTGGAATATATTCCTCTAATCGCTACTTGTTTGATGGTAAACACAGCATAGCTCTTCTTAAAAGTCCGTCACTCTGATTTTTCAAAAGTTTGTGTTAACAGGAAATTGTTGTATTTCAAAAAGTTTTATAGCAATCCTAGCCAGCTTTGGAACAGTTATTTATCCTTTGATTATAGAAAAGACTGCCAAGTTTGGCGTGAATCTATGCATGTTTGAGCATCTTATGGGGTTTTCAACTGCCGCAGTATATGGCATTCAAGTTTAAAGATTTTTCTTTCTTTAAATTATTTATTAAATCATCTAAAAAAAAATCTAGGACATGCAGGATGTGTTCCTTGACATTTGTGATTTTTTTCGGGATTTTATTGCAAACTATGGATTTTTAATGATTTTTTTTTTTTGAGTAGAGTCGGCCATTTTGAATTACATTTTACCCTGTGTATAAAATAGTGTATAAAATTAGCCTTTTATCCAAATGAGCTAAAACATTCAAAATACGTTCTTTACAAAGCCCAAGCTGTAAGCTGGTTACAATGTGCAAAGCTTCTTTAAAGTCTGTCACTCTGATTTTTCAAACGCTTGTGCGTTTCTTGCCTAATAGTTGGTCAAGTGGACAGATAATGCCAGGATATAATTTTCAACTGCCGCAGTATAAGGCATTCACGCTTAAAGATTTTTCTTTCTTTGAATTATTTAATAAATCATCTAAAAAAAGAAGGCTAGGACATGCAAGATGTGTTCCTTGACATTTGTGATTTTTGTCGGGATTTTATTGCAAACTATGGATTTTATAATGATTTTTTTGTTTTGAGTAGGGTGTAATACTGCTAACCGTGGGTTAAGAGTGCAGTGCTGTTTCTCCATCTTTTTGAATATATACTTTTGACCCACCAACTGAGATTGCTACAGCAAATATCCTCCACAGATGAGATTCATCCCCAGATATTATCTTTTATCCCTAGTTTAACCCTTTCCTGACCAAAGCTGTGGTTGTCTCCCGCTGGTCCAGAGGTGAAGAGCGTGGCGCTTTTCCTCCGCTGGCTGGGAAGGGAGCAGGGGCAGCGGGTCGGCTCACCTCCGCTGGGTCGCGATAGGGCCGAAGCGGAGAAAGAGAGGATGAAGTTGTAGCAGCACAGGGGTGATGAAGAGGATGAGGGAAGCAGCAGCAGGCATAGGCTGAAGAGCAGGAGAATAGGCTGGGGAAGGAGCGCGGCGCGGCGGTCGCTTGGTTCCCGCGTCGCTGACATATACCAGGCGGTGTGCGAGCTCTGCGAGGGCCGTCAATACCCGCTCGCTGGTTTTAATTATTGCATTATTTTCTGTGGTGGATGTTTGCCTTTCATGTAATTACTTCTAGATGGATGTGGTGATTGGCAATATCCTGGACTCTAAAAATGTATATGATTCTCGCTGATATTTTCAGAGAACCTTACTTAAAGCTGTACTATAAATTGTTTCATGGTATTAAAATGTTCAGATGATTGATTTAGGGAATGTTTCTTCATTTTTTGTTCAGTTCCAACCAAACATTTACCCCATTTACACTACCCTTGGAAAAACTGTCGAGATTCCCGTCCCAGCTCAGTAACTGAGATAACTTTTATCGTGGTGTAAATTCGAAAGTAAACCGAACCGAGGTAGACACACCAACCGGACCAAGCTAACTCACAGACCAGTTCCAGAGGTGGGCTCGCTCGGTTTTTCCCTGGCTCAGTTCTGTGATAACAAGAGCACATGAGCAGAACGCGAAATCATCTCCTTCTGGCTGCACATCCCGATTTCACACTCCCTTCCAGTAGTTGGCGGTAATGCCCCTCCAGAAACAGAAGAAGAAGAACAACTTCTTCTTCAACTATAAACAACAATCGAAATCTTCTCCACACAACATTTTCTCCACGCCTGACCCTCTGCAAACACCGAAGTACAGCAATAATAATCAAGCATAACTTTCTGAATGTGACAGGCTCACGCCATTTTGATTTGCTTGATTCCCTCTCCCTTCTTCGTCTTCTTCTTCTTCTTCTTCTTGTGTTTTATGGTGGTTGGCAAACAACTTTGGGTGCATTAACGCCACCAACTGTTTGATTTCCTCCTTCAATACTGGCAGTAATACCGCAGGTCGTCACTAGGAGGCGAGGAACGAGATAGCTTGATGTGTAAGCGATTAAAGTCAGTACCGAGCTCGGCCTGGTTAACTGATCAGAGCTCGGACCGGTTTGGCCTGGATCGGTTTTTCAAGGGTAGTGTAAATGGGGTAATTCCATGAGCGGGATCATATTTGGTATAATCTAATAATCTTTATTTAGAGCAGTGCTTAGCTGGATATGTCTAAATGAACGCAAGGGTGTAAGTTTGTGATGAAAGTTGGTGGGGACACTAGGGTGGGGGCTCATGGAGCTACAGTTACACTTTCATTAGGCTAATTTCCAACAATTAGCCCAAACATATTTATTGAATGCTTTCCTATTTTTGAGAACACAAGACCAAAACACACTGATATTTATATTTATAGATGTTAGAGAGATGTATTTTAGTTCATTACAAATATAGGGCCCAAAAACATCAATGCAAGAAAAAAATAATTGATAAGAGCCGATTCCAATGCCAGAATTGATATATCATGCATCCCTAGAAGTAAAATTTCAATTCCGTCCAGAAATAAAAGTGGATATGCTGCATTTTAAATGTAGAATAGCATATTTTTTTGTTGTAAACTTTGTGGTTGGAGATATATTTTATTGCGTATTGCATATCCCAGTAAATGTGTTTCACCTTTAAATCTGCAGCTCTCCCTACTTCTCTCTGTGCTCTGTTTAAAAAGATTTATGAACTTATTTACTAATATAATGATGCCAGAAACACAATTTCAAGATATATAGAAGCTCTGCAGTCTGATTCTGTCTGTTCAATAAAAAAAAAAAAAAACATGTTAACCTGTACCTGTGAGTCATGGTCTTTTGAGAACCCAAGATTCTGAGAAGGGAGGATGAAGCAGGAAACCGTAGAACACAGGCTACAAATCGCTAACCCTGTTACCACTATACGCATAAAAGCTGACACACTCCGTTTGCTGTAGGTTTGTTTACCTATACGGCAGGTGTACAAAACGTGGGGACAATCACGATGCGCAGGTTATCTTTCAACGTGTGACCTTTCAACGTGTGACTTGCACCTCGTTTGAGGTTTAGATAGATAGAAATGTTTTCTTTAACTTCTAAAAGCTCCTGATGGATGATTAGATCACTAACCTTTCAGAAGGTTGAATTAGCTGAATGCAATAATGCTTGTGTATGGAACAACTGTCAAACAAACACACAAAGGCAAATGCAGTGTTTGGATATCTGCTCAGAAGTGGCAAAACTGGCAGATAGGCTGTATGATTAACGCAGGTTTGAAAGCTATAGTTTAAAACTACCACTCTAAAATTATCTCTTAAACACAGTTTATCAACAAAGAAAAGACTCAGACAAAATATAGCTGTAATTCAAAGAGCATCCACCAGGGGGAGACAGAGGGCCTTAACCTGGTAAATTAAAAGTGTGCTGACACATTCACGCCACCAAGTGGCATAAATGGGCATTACAAAGATTATCATTACCTGAGAACAGATTGGCTGATTGGGTTCCTGTCTGGAGGCTACCTGTAGCAGAAAAGTACACTGAACACCAGATGGGGTTTTGTTCTCTAAGAAATCTGTGCTGCAATCAATTCACACTTAGTTCTACAGGTCTATCAGAATAACAGCAACTACAGAAACAAACAACCTGCTGAAGTTAAGATGATCAATACGTGGATCGGTGGGTGCCAAAAATTAATTAACAGGCCATTAATTTTCAATAAAGGCAACTACATTCAGGGGCTGCAACAACCACTCAGTTTAGGTGGAAAATGACTAGTGACTCAGGAATGCATTAAACTATGATGAGGCTGAAAGACCTGTTAGCTTAGCTGGCCCCAAGGGTTCTGGTTCTGGTCGGGTCATACTGAAACAAACAAAAGGTTAGCTCATGACGTAGAATTTAGCTTCAGCAACACATGACTCTCATCTGTGATGAGCATTAGCATTCAGTTAAACCTGTAACCATCAGCAGTTGAATCAGAAAGATTATTTCAAATAAAATCACCAACACGACTATCTATTCTACCTAGTTCACCTAAGCACAGGACTTATTAAGCATCAGATGGAAAGGAGGGGGAAATGCCGTTACTGTTTTTGGTGCGGTAGCGTGAAGGCCTTCGACTCGGCCCGGTTTCTGCAGTCCATTCTTTGGTCCAGTCCGTTCATCCAACAGCAACTCAAAGAGATTTGGATCAATCCGATGCAATAATAAGAGGTGATTTGCAAGGGGGTTAATTTTATAACTCACAGTAGCACGGACGTCTCCCTTTTAGCTACGGTGGTAAGCTTGTAGCCTCAGCTTTTAGCAGCACTGCTTTGGCACTGCTCCGTTCCAGGCAGTCACGGTCTGGCAGCTTCTAACAGCTTCTTCGGCGAACAGCGAATAGCTCTTCTCTGTCTCTGCTGCAGCCGGATTCAGG
Source organism: Cyprinodon brontotheroides (assembly GCA_018398635.1). Classification (NCBI taxonomy): domain Eukaryota; kingdom Metazoa; phylum Chordata; class Actinopteri; order Cyprinodontiformes; family Cyprinodontidae; genus Cyprinodon; species Cyprinodon brontotheroides. Next base: position 1,107,945 of record JAGKQL010000068.1, on the reverse strand, counting down.
ATACACTGCGTTCACTCGGCTTGAATCGCTGGAAGAATAAAAACACTGCGTTCAGCTCCTTCTGAATCGCAGGAAAAAGGCATTCTGACTCGGCCCAACAAGCGCAGACTTCTCCGGAGGGATTTGGTTGCTATGTAGCGTAGCCTTCAGCTGGGAGCGCGTTGCCTAGCCTTTTAGCGGCACAATGCCACTGGCAAAATAGGAAGCTAATATGGGAAGTTAGTGTTTTAAAAACCTATGCCGGAGGGGTGTGTCTTCAGAGAAGTAGTTCTAGTTTCATCGACAATGTATCGCAACAAAGCTCTCACACTGCATAAAAAAAACCACTGTTTGTGCACTTAGACTTAAAACAAGACAACTTTGTTCTCCTTTTGTATATGTACTGTGTATACAAAACAAAATTTGGTTTTATGCAGCTTTCAGACAGTAAATATGCAGCAGCTTGGTAGTGACATGAACATTTCCATTTCATAAAGTGCAGCTGTGATCTGATGTAAACAGTGTGGGAGAGAAAATATGGTGTAAAAACGCATTGATATGGAAGCAAATGGTGGTATATGGTGCAAAAATGCAGTAGAAAAACATTTTTGAGTTGAGTTATATTTGGAGTCCTGGTTTGTGACTTGATTCACAGTTTTTTTCAACAGTTCATTAGTGTGATGGCAGTGGTGGAAAAGCTGTTACAGAACCTGCTGGCCCTGCAGCGAATGCTACAAAAAAATCAACTGGGCACACACATCGTTCAACCAGATATAATAAACCTATACACATATTTTGTTTTCAAACTCCACTGAAGTTTATTTCACACTTCAGGTTGCAACAAAACAAACTACACCATCTTTCCAGTAGAACACTTTTGTGTAACTGTATTTTTTTCATAGTTCTATACTGTAGATTAGAAGAGGATTCTTTGTTTTCTGTGTTATTTTAAACATATATGTTTTTTTTAATTTGTAACAATATTTAAATTTGCTATCATCTATACATTTAAAAAGCCTCTGTGCAAAATGGAGTGAAAACATTGCAGCTCCCTGAGAGTTGTGTCTTTGTACTTTAATCCTCCCATCTTTTCAGTGGTTGTAGTGAGCCTGCTTTGTTTCTGCAGATCTTCTCAAATCTGGGTTGCAGTGTCACAACTGTCCATTATGCTCAGTCAAGCAAGTTTTTTTTTTCTTCATTCATTCATCCATACCGCTTCCCGCGCCCCTTCCCCTACAATGGCATTTGCGCCCCACCTAGGGGGCGCGCCCCACACTATGGGAACCACTGCCCAAAGGACTAAATCATAATAATCTAATAAAAACAAAAATAACTCCAATTGGAGGATAAGTTAAAATGATTAAATGTGGTTAATTTAACATAAGATCTCTTTCTTCAAAAATTATAAATACTTGATTTGTGATAATCACATTGATTTATGTTGCCTTACAGAAAATTTTATTTCCAGGGTGTCTAGATATATAGACACCCTGGAAATAAAATATCTATATATCTATATCTAGATAGATCAACACAATGATGATTAAAGTGAAGTGTCCTTTATTTAACCACCTATACAAATTCTTTCTGCTGTGTTTGTCTTTTCAGACCCCCTTCAGGATTATGTTGGAAAAGAGGAGGATTTCTCTGACCAGCAGCTCTGTAGACAGGAGAGGAATTCCAGTCTGGATCAAGAGGAAACCAGAACCTCCGCAGATAAAAAGAAGAGCAGCAAGAACCAGAACATTCCTGGACAAAAGAGGAAACCATGGAGCTCCCCATAAGTGAGCAGGAAGAGCAGCTTGTTCTGAAGCAAGAGACAGAAGATACATGCAAGGAACATTTACCATGTTTGACATGTGGAGAAAACTTTCCAAAAAAAGAGCATTTAATGATTCACATGAGGTCTCACACAGGTCAAAAGATTTATGAATGTTTCTCATGTGAAAAAATTTTCACAACAAAATCTATTCTTGATAGACACATCAGAACTCACACAGGTGAGAAGCCTTTTTCCTGCACGATTTGTGTTAAAAGTTTTTCTCTAAAAGGTCATTTGACTGGACACATGAGAATTCACACAGGTGAGAAGCCCTTTGAATGTCCGTCCTGTGGAAGGAGCTTCACTCAGAAATCTAATCTTGATGCACACCTCAAAATACACACCGGTGAGAAGCCTTTTGAATGTCTGTTCTGTGGAAAAAGCTTCACTAAGAAATCTAATCTGGATACACACACCAGAATTCACAAAGGTGAGAAGCCTTTTACTTGTACCATATGTAACAAGAATTTTACTGTAAAAAGTAGTTTGACAACTCACATGAGAATTCACACCGGCGAGAACCCTTTTTGAATGTCTGTTCTGTGGAAAAGGCTTCACCCAGAAATCTAATCCTTTGATACACACATCAGAATTCACACAGGTGAGAAACCTTTTGAATGTCTGTCCTGTGGAAAAAAATATTCACTAACAAATCTACTCTTGATACACACGAATAGAATTCACAAAGGTGAGAAGCCTTTTCTTGTACCATTTGTAATGCAAAAATTTTACTGTCCAAAAGTTGTTTAGACTACTCACATGAGAATTCACATAAATGAGAAGCCTTTTAAATGCCTGTCCTGTGGAAAAAGCTTCAATCAGAAATCTGATCTTGATAAACACATCAGAACTTCACACAGGTGAGAAGCCTTTTTCCTGCACGATTTTGTGTTAAAAGTTTTACTCAAAAACATCATTTGACTGGACACATGAGAATTCACACAGATGAGAAGCTGTTTTAGGTTTTAGATGAGAAGGTAATATGAATATTCAGATGATATTTATTCATGCATGACGTGGAATGATTTATATATAAGAAAAACATTTGTTTCACTTAAGTCGCAACAGTTAGATGCCACAGAAATGAACAGTAGAAGTGTTTTCCATGTTTGACTGGTGATAAAATATCCATTTAGAAACTCATTTAATTCATTGCATGAGAAACCTTTTACATACAAACTAAATGGCCTGTACTACTTATATAGCGCTTTTTTTTTTCAAGTCAGGAGACTTGACCAAAGCACTTTACACTACATTAAGTCATTCACAGATTCATGCACACACTCAAGGTGGTAAGCTGCCAGCTGCAGCTGCCACTGACAGAAGCGGGGCTGCCGCGACACTGGCGCCACCGGGCCCTTGACCACCATCAGTAGACAATGCAGGTGAAGTGTCTTGCCTAGGGACACAATGACACTGAAAAGTCGGAGCCGGGGCTTGAACTGTGAATCCTCCTACATCCGACGCCCCTGCTGCCCTTTTGTTTCTAAGAGCATTAAAAAGCATAAATTAGTGTTAAATCATTCCTGTATAAACCCTGCCTAACAAAACAATGTTTATATTCACAACTTCTTGCTTTTTCTGTAAAAAAAGCAAGTTTGCTGGCCATACAACAAGTAATTGAGAACTTATAGAAGTTTAATTTGAGAAAGAATCCAGACCAACCCCTACTGTGACAGTTTGGCACATTTTTTTCTAAACTACATTTATAATAAAAACAAAAACCTAAAAGTTTTATTTTTGGGACTAAGAAACCTTTTAGCTGAATGATAAGCTATATATATATATATATATATATATATATATATATATATATATATATATATATATATATATATAGATGCAGATTTTTTTCTCTTTTTTAAGAGATCAGCTGCAAATGATCAGAGTTTGGCTAATTCATTGTCTTGTTTGCTTTTTATTAGCAATGCATCAATCAGCCCTGCTATGTGGGTTGTTGAGCCATGCCCACAAAAAAATATGCTCAATGCCAATTAAAATGAAGTAGATCGTATATAGAGGAGTCTCCAGATAAAGATTTGGGACATATATAAGTGTGTGTCAGTCTCAGAGTTAGTCAGCTACAAGCTAATTAATAATGCAAAGTAGCTCCAGCCACCTTGAAAGGGGGTGCTGGGATTATGGGGTTAAACTACGGGACATCAAAGAACTCAGTTTAGAGGCTGGAGTCTGTAGTTCAGGTAAATTGAAGTCCTAAAAACAATGAAACATATTTTTGTGAAAAGATAAACAAGATTAATGTTATTTTTACTGATCAGTTTGAACCTGCTTTGATTTGGTAAAAAGCCTTTGTCTTAATAATGTATTAAAGAAATCTGTCTCTCCTCTAGAGCGTGTAAGTTTTTCTTTTTAAAGATTTTTTAAAGCATAATTTTCCTTTAAACTAACTAATAAATTTGTTCTTGATTGCTGTAGATGTTCTATTTACCTGCTATGACTGAAAGTAACTGTTACCAAGTTTTTACAACTGATTTTATGGATTATATTCTGCTGTGGATGTTTTAATTATTGTAATCACTTCTAAATTGATGAACGAGCAGCAATAAAAACCTCATGGATTGTAACAATTTGCTTCTTCAAGTGGTTTGATATTCGTTAGAAACAATCTTTTTCCATGTTTTTTCTGATATTTTCAGACAAACCAAAGTAAAAGTAAATAGTTCTGGCCAAACTGGCCATTGGATAAATCCTCCTTTGCTTGTTGGAGAACTTAGATTAGGAAATAATGTAGGTACGTATTCTGGCCCAGTTGGTTTGGCACCTGATAAAACAAGTGTTTCAAAAGGCAAAGTGGCCAAAGTTTGATGGTAGGGCCGAAGAATATGGACTCTGGGAAGAACGGATGCTGTGTTGTATGCAACGTGTCGGATTAAAAGAGACTATTCTGAACGAGCCTGGTGGACCGCTGACGGTTGAGCAATGAGGCGAGGATGAGAAGCTGAATGCTCATGCTAACTGCGCGTTAGGTCCATTACTGGACAAAGTTATTTTGAGACTGATATTAAGAGACTGTAAAAGCAAGGGGCACAAGAGCCTCCATGTGCTGAGAGAGCACTACATTGGCAAAGGTAGGCCATGGATTGTTTCATCATACTTTAACTGACCTCGCTGAAGAAAGCGGAAACAGAGACTGTGACACAGTACATTATCCTGGCAGAGCAGATCTTCACAGTGCTGTAGGCGAGGCACTGAGTGAGGGGCTAATGGTGGCAATGATTATGAGGGGACTTCTAGAGAAATATTAACCATTTAGGCTGATGGTAACCCATGGTTCAGCGGAGATGAAACTGGCAGAGTTCAAGGCGAAGCTGCGAAACTTTGAGGCATCTGAGGATGCAGAGCTGGTAGCCGAGATAGCGGGAGAAAGCGTGCTGAAAGCACTGAAGAAAATGACACAGCCAACACGGCGGTGTCGTTTTCTTGTCGTTGGCAGTATGAAGAAAAAGGACATACAACAGACGACTTTACATTCCAGGTAGAGACCAAGGACACCTGCAGGCCAGTGCAGCGGCAGCAGATTGAGGGAAAAGGGCTGATCATTGACACAGGCGCAACATCCCACATGTTGAATGACAGAAGCTGGTTCAAGATCTTCGACAGCTCATTCAAGCCAGAGGGCCACAGCGTTGAGCTGGCCGACAGGAGGTGGACATTCGGGTTGGTGGAAGGCAGAGGAGACGCATGGGTGTGTCTTGTTGACAGCGACGGACGAAGATGTACTGTGAGTCTCAATAATGCCCTGTACATCCACTGCAAACGGTGCCAAGGCACTCTTCGAGGAAGGTAACAATATTCTTGTAGCACCTGATGGTGCAAGATTTAACATTCAAGTGTGTGACAGAATGCACTGCTTACAAACCTAGTATAATTAAAAGGATGTGTGCAATGTTAGCCATGATATCCAAACCTGGCAGGAGGTTATGGGGCATTGTAACTATGAGGACAAACTGAAATTACAGGATTTAACCAAAGGCATGCACATTAAAGGTGCAAAACGCAAGTCTGATAAGGAATGTCATGTGTGCATAGAGGGGAAGTTTACTCAAAAGAGAAAAAGAAATGCAACTGAAAAGGTGAAAACACAACTTGAGTTGGTAAGCACTGATCTTGCTAGTCCAGTGACGAAAGGTTCAATCGATGGTTATAAATACATGCAATCTGTCACAGATGTGTGCACAGGAGTAGTTTTCACATACTTCCTTAAAGCAAAGAGTGATATCATACAGGCTACTGAAAAGTTCCTGGCTGATGTAGCGCCTTATGGCAGTATGAACTGCATCTGGTCAGACAACGGGACCGAGTTTACCAATAGAGAGTTTAATAAACTCCTAAAAAAGAACAAAATCAGACATGAGACGTCCTGTCCTTACTCTCCATACCAGAATGGGATAGCTGAGAGGGAAGGGCGCACTGTTTTTGAGATGCATTGTGTAAGCTTATTGGCAGTAACGTACCTAAGACCTATGACATTATGCTATACAGGAAGCAGCCTACACCAGAAACAGATTCTTTAACAAGCAAATTGGCACAACACTGTACACAGCACTGACGGGGAAAACGTGTGATCTAGCCAAGATGCACACATTCGGGTTAGAGTGTTATGCATACATACAGTACAAGGGTAAACTAAATCCCAGGTGTGAGAAGGATCTTTCGTAGGGCATGACAAGGGCAGCCCCGCCTTTCTAGTTTACTACCCCAATAAGGGAAAAGTGCAGAAACACAGACTGGTTAAATGTATCCCTAAGAACACATGTGACAGCGAGACTCAGACACAGGAATTAGGATTTGACCTCATTGAAAATACTGAGAAGACAGACGCATCACATCCCAGCACTCAGAGCATAGACGTATAGACTGACATTTCCAAGCCCCAGAGAATGATGGCGAGGAGCACCACAGGGTGACACCACAGGCCCCAAGCAGTGGGAGATACCCCACTAGACAGCATAAGCCCCTGAGCTATCTCAGTGATTCATACATTCACCAGTGTTGACTATTGCTACCAAGCAGTGGGTGGTCTGCTATTGACCTTTAAACAGTCTATGGCATCACCACAGGTAAATGGAAAAGGGCAATGGATAAGGAGATGCAGTCTTTAGAGGAGAACCAGACCTTAACCAAATTGCCAGAAGGGAGAAAGAAAGTCGAAGGTAGGTGGGTATACGCTATTAATGGGGGCTGCGATGGACACGAGCAGTATAAGGCCAGATTTGCGGCAAAGGGGTATAGCCAGAGAGCGGGAATAGATTATGGTGAGACATTGTCCCCCATGGCCAATACGACAAGTAATCGTTAGTCATGCAAAAAGGCAGCTCAAGAGAACTTGCTGCAACACCAAATGGACGTAAAGACAGCGTATATACACGCACACATAGACCGAGACATTTACATGGACCAACCTGAAATTATGGAAAAGTGGGATACAACTTACTGTGTACTGTCCTACAGATGAGATGATAGCATATGCTATGACTAAGCCTGTCTCAAAAGTTAAACTGAGAAAATTTTCAGGAGTAATGTTTGGTGTAAGCGTCTGATGGATTATAAATATGTTAAGTACTGTATGTACTGTAAAATTTTTCAATTTAATTCTATGTTTGTTTATTCTGATTGGTAAAAGCTGTACAGGATACAAGCCACTCATAAGTGGGAGTGTTAATATATGTGTATGACTGACTGAATGTATTCTGTACTGTGCCTGTGTCTGTTCCACACCACAAGGGGGTTCTGTTGAGTTGCATGAGACCCCGCTGCCAAATCTGATGATGAGAAGCTGGAAGAGCAGTCTGTCTGTTTGCCCTCAAGGCTGAAGAGAGAAGTTGTCCCGTCTACCTTTCTGGTGTTGCACTAGTGGACTCCTGCTGTGTGTTAGTAGTACTCCTGCTGACAACGGACTATGTGTTTTCACCCCTCAATTCTTACTTTTCATGGCTAAAAATTACCTTTGGTGGATTTTTATGACACGTACGTTTATTTTATGGGAAATACATCTGGAGATAATTTTTCTGTGGAATCTTATGGAGAAAAAAAAGAATGTTTTTACCATGATTACTCAACACCCAGCCGGTAGAAGAGGTAAACAAGTAAGAGCTGGAAGTTATGAATCATAAATTGATGACAGAAACACGTCAGCATCAAGACCAGATTCTAATATATCTGCAGTGGGACTATAAATCTGATACAGTACTGCTGTTGAAGCTCCTCGAAAATGTTATTAGCTCCCAGGACAGCAGTGAGAAGTGATGGAGGGTTATTGTCACTGGCTGATTTAAATTATAAATATAATGCCTGATTCTCAACGATCAATTCAGTTCATGGTAGCCTCAGTAATCCTCCAGTTCCTAAACTTAAAAATGCATTTATTGAAGGAATCAATATAATAGACGAAAAATGCAAAAACATATTTTTTAAGAAATGTATTAAAAAATATCTTATATCATAATTCAATTTAAATGCTTTTCCTATCAAAGAATACTCAAAAAAAAAAACGTCCATAGAGAAATAAATATCTTAAGTTTGCTATTCTGCCTAAATATAAAGAAATTCATTTTTAGAGCTTAAATTTATACTTAATAATATAATTATTAAGGTCAATTTTTTCATATACAATTCCAAATAAGTAAAAAAAAAAAAAAAACAATCCACTGGACTTTACTAAGTTTCTAAGTTTGAAGGCAAACTTAGAAATGTTTCTAGGGTTGAAGGCAATTTGCTTCCCATTCAGGAAGCCTTAATCTGGCTTAGAAAAAATGCAAATTGAACCTGATGAGTGATTCCGCCCCTTTGGAATGGGGGTCGTTTGGTTTCTTTGTTAGCCTGTAATACCCAAAACCTGTCTATGTCTCTAAAAGGGGGGTCTTTAAAGGGAATTGTTGGTCTGGATGAAGAGGTGAGCTGCTCTGTTCCCCTGTAATAGGGTGGGGGTTGCAATGATAGTGGAATCAACTCAATTGCTGAATTGTAGGTTTTTGAAATGATTATCACCTGAGAATCTTCACCAGCATATTTTTCATACACAAACATTGTCTTACCAAAACTCTTGCTACAATTATAGGATTTAAAAATGAATGGTTGTGCACCCCCGCCTGTATCAGTGACAGATTCTTAGTATTGATCAAATAAAAAAGGTAATAAAACCTGTTGTGTGAAGGGCTTTGAGGTTTGTTAAAGAACATTCTTGTAATAACCCAACAGGAGAACCAGGGATCAGAGCAGACATTGATTGATGTTGGTAGTAAACTTCAATATAGCAGAATCTGACAATTAACAGCAGGCAAGTGCAGTGTGTTGTCCAATGACACAGAGACATATGGAGCTGCAGCTTGAACAGACCCATCCTCCTGATCCAGCTTATGCTACCATAGGGAGGACTGAAATTGCTGCTGCAAACCCAGAAAGAATTCACAGTGCCTCTTAGTTTTACTCTGGAGTAGCTTCAGAGATCTACAGTACAGCTCAAGTGAAATAATCTGTCAATAGGATAGCAATCGGTAATCCAGCTATTGGACTCTATTAAAGTCTTAAATGTGATGTCAAAACCGCATATTATTGGGAATTGGGTTTAATTGTAATTGGGAACATATTATTTAAGTCTTTAGTCTCATTTCAGTCTTTAAAGTATGTAGACATTAATTGGTTAATCATTGCATCATGACGGCACAGAGATGCTATGGATGGTGAGCTAGGATGTCCTGCTGTGGGTCAGATTAGGTTCCTGAATGCTTTTAGTTTCACCCTAAATATGTAAAAGCAAACTGACTTTTTAACAGTGGTGTCAAAAGAACACACATTTGTAACTTAAGTAGAAGTATAGATACTGTAGTTTAAAAACACTTCTGGTAAAAGTTGAAGTATCAACTTGACCTCTTTACTCAAGTAAAAGTGAAAAGTATGTACTCCAAAAAGTACTTAAAGTATAAAAAGTATAAAGTAACCTTAAAAACAGCCAGATGCCACACTATATGAATTTAAAGCTCAATTTTTTGAATATTTTGAAAAATTCATTGAGATAGGTCCAAGGATGAGGGAGGTCTTGTTGCGATCTCCATCTCCTGGATACGCCGCCTGTGTCCAACCTTTCAGACATTTCAACATCATTTTCTGAATCCTACATTGTAGCATGGCATAGATAATTCACGCTAGCAGTTTGAAGAACACCTGCTTGCTTCTTATGATTTCCTTTAGCTAACCAAGGAGTGTTTATGTTCTATGACTCATCCAATCACACTAGTTTTCACTAGATGTGGATGGTGCCAATGATCTGCATTAGATGGTGCACATGACGTGAAACAGATAATTATAAACATTAAACTGAAGCAAAGAGTAACAAGTAACGTTTGTTTTAAAAATGTAAGTAATAGAAAGGACAGTTACTTGTGTGAAAACATAGTGAGTAGAAGTCAGAAGTAGAAAGAAAAATAAGTAATGGAGTAAAGTATAGATACCTAAAAGGTGTAGTTAAGTACAGTAATAAAGTATTTCTGCTTCGTTACTTGACACCTCTGGTTCTTAGCCTTTTCTTTGGCAACGTTCACACTGCAGGCCTTGATGCTCAATTCCTATGTTTTTGTTAAATCAAATTTTTTTACGCTGCCATTCATATTTCCAAATATATCTGATTTGTATGTGATCTCCTGTTCGAACTGCAGTAGAGGACGAATGACGTCATTTCCTTTTTTCTGGAAGTAAAGGTGGATGGTAATGCCGGCGCAAGCATCTAGCGATCTTTTCCAACCATAAAAACAAATCTTTTCAATATAGTTAAACATAAATACTGCTCTCCTCGCATGATCATCTGCCATGGTTGTTGTTTTTTTCTTGCCACTTCTGCATAGCAACATGCAGAATAGTGACCTTTGTCGGGTATTAATGACATTCAGGTCGGATTCGTTCAGACACAGGTCGCATTTGAAAAGATCAGATCGTATCGGATTCAGGACCACATAGCCAATTGACCTGGGTCAGATTGGAAAAATCGGATCTATGTTGTTCAGACAGCCATGAAAAGATCAGATTCAGGTCGCATATGGGCAAAAAATCGGATTTGGGTCACTTTAGGCTGCAGTGTGGGCGTAGCCATAGTTGCCCTCTGGTGTTTGTCTCATTTTCCCTCACTCCCTTCTAAAATCCTTTCCTCACACCTGCTCCTAATCAGTTAATTAGTCCTGTCTTTGTCTGTGGAGCTCCTCAGTGCTGGTTCCTCGTCTTTCCCTAGCTCCTCATGCTTGTTTTCCCCGATGTCTCCATGGTTCTGGTTTGCTTTTACATGTTTATGTTGGATTTTTAGATTCCTGACTCAGTTGCTTGTGAACATTCAATTAAATCTTCAAAAACTCACCTCTGCCTCCCCGCCTCTGCATTTGGGTCCTCAAAACCTCCACTCAACCTGACAAGTATGTTCTCCACCACAGTTACAGCATTTAATTTCCCACATTTTCCATATTCATGCTCTCAAACACAACCTTCCACATCATTGTTTTCCTTTGCATACTGTTGCAATATGACCACATTTTTGGCATTTGAAGCATCTCAGAGGCAGAGGATTGTAAATTTCCACATTGTAGCTCATATAATCAATGAAAACCTTACTGGATAACTGCTCTTCTTTAAATTTGATTAACACAGATAAGCTGTCACACCTTTCTCTGTTTCTTGTTGTTTTTAACTGTTTCACTTCTTTTACTTTTGCACCACTTATATTTTCCAGAATCTCTTTATCAGATACTTTTAGAGGAACTCCTCCAATGGCTTTGCCTTGTTGAGCGCTGTGTCTGCAGTTTATTAACAGGTCTCACTATACTGGATTTTGGCACTTTGGACTTCTCCTAAAAGTTTGTTAATCAATTTTGTTAACTGAACCGGATTCCAATCTGCAAAAGAGTCTGCCTGATTAACTAGTTTGAATATGACTTTGTAATCATTTATTTTTTCCATGGAATTTCTAGATTGATCATCACTTGACTGTTTTGAACTGGATTCCCCTTCAATTGATCTCTGCTTTTTCTCCTTTTTCTCCTTTTTTTCCATTCTACTTTCTTCCAATCTTCTTCGTTTTCACTATTTCCTCCTTCAATCCCACAAGAATCGCTTCTTGTTTCCTAGCTACTCACAACCCAAGACATTTCTCCACAATCGACTTAGAAACACACGCCATTAAACGTAGATTGTGCTTCTTCCTGTCTGCTGTATGATCCAACAGGGCACCTCTCAAACTTCTTTCCATCTAGCTATTATGAAAATAGCGCCCCCTTCATTTCTGGAGTGCGATTGTCCCATTTTCAAATAAGGTATGGGACTGACAGTGGTCCGTCCCCGCCCCTTCCTGTTTGCTGCAACGAGGTCATTCTCCTTTTTTTCGGACTATCAGCTATCCAGTTCAATGGAAAAGAATGCAAAGATTCGAAGAACATTGAAAATTACATTTTTCATTTTTACTCTACCCTCTATAACTCCATTTCTATTGGGGATGATGATGATTCAATATTTGACCAAATCAAAGAATTTACTCCACAAATTGATAACTCCTGGAAAAGCTTATATAACTCTGATTTTAGGATTGACGAATTAGATGCAGCTATTGGCAAAATGTCCATGAACAAAATCCCAGGAACAGACGGCCTCACAGCTAATTTTTATCAACATCTTTTGATTGATATAAGGGAAATCCTTTTTAAAGTTATTAAAGAATGTCTGGAGAATGATGAACTGACAGCAAGTATGAAACGGGGCTGATAATCTTAATTCTTAAGTCTGGTAAAGATCAAAGGTTGTTGGACAACTTGTGACCGATAACTTTGCTCAAAGTTGATTATAAATATTCTCAGGAGCCATTGCTGTTAGACTCAAAAAAGGCCTTTTAGCAGGTATTAGTGAATCACAATCTGTTTTTTTAAGGAACGTTCCAGACTTAATAGACTATAAAGAACTGATACAAAAAGGTTTTATTCTTTTTTTAATTTTATTTTTATGAAGCATTTGATTCTTTGAAACACATTTATGCTGAAAACTCTACATCAGTTTGGATTTGTGATAGATTTATAAAAGCGATTGCAATTTTATATTAGTTCAGTTAGCTATGGAAGTTATGGTACTCGCTGTAGGTTTGAGATTAAAACAGGTATATGACTAGATGTGGATGCTCCCTATTAATTCTTTCAATACTTATTACGAACACTGGTATCCAAGGTATTTCAGTCTTAAATAAACAAATTAAAATTCGTCCCATTAGCTGATGCTACCACTCTATTTTTATAAAATTAGGTCAATTATAGATCTATATCCAATCTTCCTTTCTTTATCTAAAATTCTTGAGAAAGTAGTTGCCAAACAAGTTTGCGATCACTTACACCATAATGAACTTTTTGAAGAGTTTCAGTCTGGCTTTAGAGCTCATCATAGCACTGAAACAGCTCTGGTGAAAGTCACTAATGATATTCTCATGGCCTCAGATAATGGACTTGTATCTGTGCTCGTCCTGTTGGATCTCAGTGCTGCATTTGATACAGTTGATCATAATATTCTTTTAGAAAGACTTGAATATTTTGTTGGAATTAAAGGAACAGCACTAGACTGGTTTAAATCTTATCTATCTGATCGATTTCAGTTTGTTGCGTCAATGACAAATCTTTGTTGTGATTCTATAGTTAAATTCTATTCCCAGCCTGCTGGGAATTTATGTTTCTGATACTTTAAGATGTTTATTGCCCTCCCCTGTAGGGGTGGTAAAATATCTTATTTAATCAGATATTATTTCAGCTGTTATATACTGTTTATGACACACAGTCCTACTAACTGTGTGTTAGAACAATAGATGAAAGAGTGATTCCAGCTCTAATCATTGTCAAACAGTTATTTCTGCACATACATGGAATAAATTCACCACAACTTCTGTTCAAAATATAAGATTTTATTAGCAAAAATCATTCAGCTCCAAGTCAAACATATTTCAGTTTAACACTCTCAACTAAGACTAGTAAAACTCAACTAAACTAAACTAACTACTATCTACAAAAGAGGAAGGGAAACATGGTTGAAAACCATATTACAGTTTAAGATGGATTCTGTGTTTGAAAACCAAAGTTTATCTGGAATAATTTGGGATATGATCAAATTAGCTTTTCACTAATTTTAAAGAAATTGTCCATGTTTTTAGACCACTTCAAATGCAAATCCATGAGGTGAATAAAACATTATTTGGTCCACAAACTGTAGTTAAATGATTCTTTACCCTCTTTGAAATAGCTAGCAGTGAATAGACATCAGGATTCCACTTAAATGACTCTTGGTCATACTTGCTAATGGAAATGTAATGAGCATCTGAGTAACACATGAACACTAAAATGTTAAGCATCAGTGTTTAAATCCTTAGTGAATAAAGCTGATTAGTCTAAGCTTTCAGCAACAGCTCAACACACATTCCTGTAGCATAGCCGTGGATATCATGCAATCCATTCTTTAGCATCAGTTAGCGTTGTCTTTACTCACAGCAGTAAATTCACAATATGATTAGCATCATCAAAAGACATATTGTCTTGTTCTGTCAATAATCACGCCAGACCTGCAAACCTATTCCATGTCCATTTGGAAAGCATGAGTTTCTATCCAGTTTTGCAGCTCTGCAGTCATTGCACAGCAGGGGTTCTTTGTCTCAGTCTCACAGCTCAGGGGTCCGACCTCAGTCCACACCCAGGGCATGGTCTTCATCCAGTTTGGCTCTGTAAGTTCTGAAACTCAAGAGAAATGTATTGCAAAAGTTCTGTTTGGAAGCAGTTAGGTTCTGAAGAGTTCTGACTCATCCTGATGGTTCTGGGGATCTGGTTCCCCTGGGGCCCACTGAATCTCCACTGTGGGCTGGTTTGGTCCCCAGCTTCGAGCGCAGGAGCAGAAGCAGGCTGGATCAGACGAGGGAGAAAGAGAAGAGGCAAAAGAGTGAAGAATCCTGTGTGCTCTGTGGTTTTGTTCTGTCCTCACAGGAGGGATGCTAGGCCACTCAGGACACTCCTGTGACTTCATTGGAAGAGCAGCTTTGGCTGAAAATTGGGGGGGCTTTTGAAGTCCCCAGCTGTTATTCACCAAGCTGCTTTTTCTTCTGGTCATCCTATCAGGATGAAATATGACACACTGCTTCCCAATGTCCAAAAAGTATGATCATGGCATATGGCACAACATCTTCCTCATGTTTAAAGGTTACCTGTGGAGTACAAAATGGAAGTGCTAGGACCAATTCTCTTTACTTTATATATGCTTTAAATCGTAGAGTTATTAGATAGCATGGGATTAATTTTCACTGTGTTTACTACAGCAGCTTTATCTGTCTATAAATCTAGATGAAGCTAACCCATTACTATAGATTACAGGCATGTCTTGAAGACATAAAAACCTGGATGACTCTTAACTTTCTCCTTCTGAATGCAGACAAAACAAAAGTTATAGTCTTTGGACCAGAGTCTTTGAAAAAGGCTAGCTGTTTAGCCATTTACTTCATTTTGGATGGGAACTTTTTGGATTTTGTGCCCAGTACAACCTAAAGTGCTTCAAAAACCTGTATAACACACTGCTGAATTCTATAACCTGTCCTTTTAGATTTCCAGTTAAAAATATTTAGGTATACTCAGACCTTTACCCAATACTGAGGTAATTGCAAATGGATTGGATTCAGATCCAGGACATTAGATGAAATAATAGGACGTTGAGGACATTCCTCTTGAAATAACTTTTCCCAAATCAAATTAGAAGACATTACCTTTTAAAGGACTTTACAGCAGATCAGATCATTAAAGCTAAAGAGATGGAATTCAAAATGATCAATGAAATATACCCAACTAAAGAATTTCTGACATCAAACTTTAGATTAGAAACAGAATAATATTTATTTTGTTGGAGAAAAGTTAAGAATTTGAAACATTTATTCTTCTTTTGTGAACCTATTTTTTTTTATTCTGGACAGATTTCCAAAGCTTTAAGAACCTTGTTTTGTTGCCACTATCTGACACAATAATTTTATTTGGTTTAGTAAGTGAAAATAAGGCCCTTGAACATTTAGGAAATTCTCTTATAGAGATGGGAACTTTTTTTATTCATAGATGTAGGTATTTTAAAATAAAGCCCACTTTTACCCATTGGAAAAATGACTTTGATTTATATTACAAGTCTCAGAGACTGATTAAATCCAAACCTGTTAAATTATCATTCTTGTTAAAACACTTTGATTTGATATAAGACTGCCCTTTGTTAATATTTTTTATTTATTTATTTACGATAGTACTGTTTTTGTTATTTAATTTCTGTCATATTTTAAACGTATAAGCGATGTGATGGTGTCTTGTGATTAAATGGTTTAGTGTCTTTATAATTTATTTGCTTATAGTCCGATGATGCACCATTTTATGGTTTGCCGGGTTTCTGTGGGACTTTATTTATTAAGATGTTGTGTTGAATTAAATGAGTATAAAAGTTGTCCTTTCATTGTTTTGTACTCTCAAAGATTTGCAATAAAAAAAAGAAAGAAAAAAAAGGAATCCAGTGATTAAATAGAGTTCAGTGATGTCATTTCCGGTCATGAGTGAGTGAAAAAACAGAAAGGATTTTGGGGCATTTATTCTCCGGAAATACGTGATTAATATTTAAGACATTATGGTTACATATGTTTACAATTTTTCGGGAGGGAAATGTATTTTAGGTATTTTATACAAAATAAAATCGAGCTTAGCTTGTGTGTGGAGTCATTGTAGAGAGGCTGTAGAGCGGCTGATAATCTGGGAGTGTTTGCGGTGAGAATGTCTTCAGTCCAGCTTCAGGAGAGTTTATCACCGAGCAGTTAACTCCTGCTGAAGAAACATTCACCACGGAGTTTAAAGGGAGTTTGGTCCAATTCGGAGGAAAAGATGGACGATCAACATCTACTGCTGGATTTCACCAGGATCCCCCAGATCATCTTACACCGGATAGGTAGGAAACACCTGATAGAAACGATTCCCTGATGATGCACACTGTGGATTTTAGCCTCATCTGATTGGAAAACTGCTTAAGAGGAGATCAACATGCTAAGCTAAAGCTGTGAGTGTGATAGCTGCTCTAGAACTGACTGTTTATGCAGCCTGTAGAACAAAAGGCAGAAATAGAGAAACAATCAGATTAAATTGTGACAAATGGGGTCTATAACACAGATGATAGGAGAGATTAGGTGGCTGCAGGGTTGCCACATTAAAACAAACAAACGTAAACAAATGAGTCAGAATAAATTTCCTCATTTCTGGCCTCAGATCTATTAATCACATGTTTGATAGATGTTAATAATGTGAAGTGTTGTGATCAAAAGCCTCATTGTTAGCAGGCAGCATCTAGAAGCATCTGAGTCTGCAGAGTCCTGAAAGTTGTGATCCAGGTGGATCTGGAAGAATATGGACTGTAAAACACTCCAACACCTGGGATGATGTTTAAATCCATCAATTAGGATTACAGTGCTTTAAATTGGGATTTCTAATTATCATTCTCATTGCTTCATGTGGCTGTTATGACACTTGCCATGGTCTGTAACCATGTTCATAAAAAGGATTACCTGTGTGATTTCATATTCCTTCTGTTTCTCCAATGGAACACATTATTGTATTTCGCATCCAGAAAAACTAACTCAGTGGAGATAATGTTTTAAAATTTACAGGAAGGCAATACATTTAAAAACTTTCTCTTTACTGTGAGCTTCACTGTAGAGGATTAGAGGAAAAATATGCAAACTCATCATAAAATATGAGTAGCAGGGAAATGTATGTCTTTTAATACCTATATTTCAACATTATCCTGCCTGACCCTTCTCTGTTCTCAGTAATTCCTCGTACCTATTGAGCGGTTAGGAGGCCTGTTAATGTAAAGACTCATGTTTTTTCGTGCTGTTTATTTAATTACGACAAGATTTGTGAATGTAATGGGAGCAAAGACAGAGTAGATAATCCCTGGCTCTAGCCACCATATGAAAATACTGGGTGATAAAAGAAAAGGTTAGTTTTGACCCTCCAACCCCTCCCAAAAAATAAATGTTAGATTTCTATTTTATATGATGATATGAACAAAATCACTTGTTTTTTCTGGAATATTACAAATGTAATAAACAAAAATAGCTTAACAAGCTTTTAGCCAACTTTATGAACATGGTTATAAACCATGGCAGTGTCATAACAGGCACATGAAGCAATGAGAATGATAATTAGAAATCCTAATTTAAAGGACTGTAATCCTAATTTATGGATTTAAACAACATTCCAGGCGTTGGAGTGTTTTCCAGTCCATATTCTTCCAGGTTTCACAGAACAAAAACAAAATCATTGTACATTCTTTTGTCAAATGAAGAAACCAGGCCCTACTAGGCCATATGCTAAATAAAAATATACACCTTGATGCAAATTCTAGCTGCATTCAAAAACAACAAAAACATGAAGTGCATTAAGCATGTGCATCAGTTCAAAAAAAAAAAAAAAGGTGTGCTATTCTGTTTTTCACAAGTTGCGAGCAGGGAAGACAAGTGTATCCACCATCTGAGGTTTTAAAGCGTCCATCTAACAGGTCACAGTGTCCTCCCCTGAGCTAAATACCCTCTCAGAGGGTGTGCTGGTTGCAGGGATGCACAAATAGCACTTTGTGAGGCCGCCAAATCTGGGGAAATTCTTTTCATTTGCCTCCCACCATTGCAGTGGGTCCATCCTGCTGTCTGCATCCGCTGCTATCACGTAGTTTTTAGGTTCCCACTCAACTCTTTCTCTGTCATTGAGTTCTGAACTGGATTCTGATTTCTTAAAGAAGCTTCCCAAGTACTTTTGTTTTCATTTCTTCAGGTCAGCATCTCCCGCCTCTGCTTGTTCTGATGCTGCTTCCTCTGTTCTCTGATCCGTCCTCTAACATCTCAGACACTGCGCTCATTGCAACATCAAGCAGTTCCTCAGTAATCGGATCAGCATACTTTTCGCCCAGGTATCATTGACTGTCATCTTCAGTTCTTTGGTGAGCCGTGTTTCATCGTCGGACGGCTTCAGAATCTTTGTTCTGAAAAGTTGCAGCCTCCGCTAGGATACTAACACAGATAATTTCTTCACTGGAAAGTGAATCAGTGAATCTGTGTAGTGGATTTCACGGTGCTCAAGGGGCATGACCTGTCTTGCATAAATGTGTGTGTTTTAATAGGCGTGGACTTGTCTTAACCCTCTCAGGCTCAAATTAAGTTAGTAGTGTTGCAGGAAAAAATCTGACATTTGAAGAAAATTAATATATGGGGTAGCAATATACAATTCAGACTTTTTGAGAGAGACCTTCACATGCAATGAATTCTGGGATGTTGCAGATTTGCAACAGTGGACGGGAGTGGTAAATTAACACTGAAGACTGAATCTGATATGAACATTAACTTTATTTGAATGTCAACAACAACAAACAAATAATTAACAGAACAAAATGCGAAAAAAAAAATTCTCTCACAAAATTAGAGACAACTTTTTCTCAAACTTTTTCTCCACCGACATCTCATCACCTCTTGAGAAGGTTGTTTCTATTAAACTGTTCTTCAAAATATAGGCAAACTAGTAGATAAAGCGTAGCATCCATTGGTACCTGTTTGGGCACACGTTGCAGATTCACAACATTGAAATCGAGATGCCTCTGGTGAAAAACCCAGAGGTGATAAAATCTACTAATTGGCGTGTGTCATATCTACACATATTTATGATTCATCTTATGTAGTATTGATTTCAAATTGATGGAAATTGATAGTGATACTTACATGAAATTAGTGCTTAGAAAATCTGTTTCACTGACACCAAGGACTCAGCCATGGTGAAAGTGAGTCAGCAGTGCGATCTGGTGAGCTGGGGAGAAACTGTTTGTTGCAAATACACAACTAAGTCCTTCTGTTTTACTTCTGAGTAACAAAAGCTCTTAAAATATGGATGTGGAGTAACTAGATAAGTGGCATTTAGCTGTTGCAAATCTGCAACATCTGCCTGAAGAGGGTTAAATGCTGAAACAAATATCTGGTGTTTCCTGTTTTAGTAGCTAAGTTCCTTCTTAATAGTTTGCACGGTGTATTACTTTGTTTTTCGTCTGACTTCAAATACCCAAAGTACCTCCAAGTAGCAAAACTTCTCAGACCCTTCTTTTCAACGATGCCGTCCTTCTTCTGGACAGTATTTTCACTTGATTCCTGTTCAGAACTCCCATCAACAGAGTTCTCGCTCATTTTTAAAGTCTTAGAAGGTTTTACGGTTTGGCTGGAGAAATTATTTGCTGCAAACTTCACCACGGCTTGCGCTACTACTCTTCTACGTGTGTGGCTCTGTTCCAACTGATTGGTTATGTGCGGAGCTGCTTAAATGTGTTTTGGTCTTTGAAAACTTTTTATTTTTTTTATAAGGCGTCGACTCTCTCACATCGCGAATAAAATTGAAATGATAAAATCGTCCAGCCCTACCCTCTAGTCACAACTTAATTAAGGTGGGATTGTTTTCCAGTTTGTTTCTTAACGCTTGTCAACGAAGAGTCTAAGCAGTAATTAAACTAAATTCAGTTTATTTATATAGCGCTAATTCTGAACACTTCATCTCATGGCACTTTACAATTCAATCAGATCATACAGTCAAATTGATCCAAAGGTTTCTATCTAAGGAAAAACGGCTGATTACATCTCCTCATTTATTCGAGGCAATCCCTCACACTAAGCATGCTTGTAGCGACAGTGGAGAGAAAAAAACTCACTTTTATCTCGGGTTCGAAGAGACAGAGGCAGGAATAGAAAAAGAGGCAGAGCCTAACCCATTAGTCACAACTTAATTAAGGTGGGATTGTTTTCCAGTTTGTTTCTTAACTGTTTTAAATGAGCGGTCTAAGCAGAAAATCAATTCAATTCAGTTTATTTATATAGCGCCTATTCACAACACATGTCATCTCAAGGCACTTTACAGTTCAACCAGATCATACAGTCAAATTGATTCAAAGTTTTCTATCTAAGGAAAACCAGTTGATTGCATTGACTCATTGACTCGAATGCAATCCCTCACACTAAGCATGCTTGTAGCGACAGTGGAGAGGAAAAACTCCCTTTTAACAGGAAGAAACCTCCAGCAGAACCAGGCTCAGTGTGAGCGGCCAACTGCTGAAGCCGACTGGTTGTGTGATATTTTACCTATAGGTTATGAATGTATGATTAACTAGAACTGGAGTTGTAGTTGATTTTTTTGAATCATTCAAAATCGGGGTAAAACCAATTTAATGTTCTTAGTTGAATAATTATAACTATAATCTGCTTACTTATCAGGATTTTGGGCCTTTCACATCCGGGTGGCTTCTGGACCGGCTGTTAAAATCCAGTTATTCCCACCAATTTAGTAACTTAGGTTAGGCTATCAGCAGAGCCATTAATTACCAACCAAAGCAATATTTGTCTCTGTTTATTCAAATGTCATGTAAAGGAGGGTGAATCTGGCCTGAGTGATATACCATCCTCTGTTCAAACCTGCAAGATAAACAATGATGTCTCCAATCTGATAATCCAAGATTACAGAAATGTAACACCTATACAAACTAGGGCTGGGCGATATAGAAAAAAAGCTTATCGATAAAAAAAAATGCATATTGATCGATATCGATAATTATTGAAAAGATTTGAAACCATATTTTATGTGCAGGTCTGCCTGGACTTTTTATAATATGCTAGGGTTAGGGCTAAATGATTTAATTTTAATAAAGAACACAAACACAGACTTCGAATTAAATCTTTATTTAACCAACTTTTTTAACCATAACAGAATTGTTTTAAAGAAGAATAACTTAAGAGACACATCGCTGTTGATGCAGAAGCAGCGAGTTTAAAAATAAAATTAATAAAATTGAACAATATCACACCAAGATTTGTGTGTTTTGGTGAGACGTTTCCTAGCTTTCTTTAGTCTGTCTGCTTCCCATGATTATGACCAGTTTTCTGTCCTGTGGATCAGCTAGTCAACTGAAAAGCAGGTTTATTGGGGATCTTGGTGTGATATTGTTCAATTTTATTAATTTTATTTTTAAACTCGCTGCTTCTGCATCAACAGCGATGTTGATGAGTGGAAAAAACCCCCACCTGGTCTCCTTACCAAAGGGAGCACCGCACATTTCAAGGGATAAAAAGACGTTTATGTGCGCTTATAGTCGTGAAAATACGGTAAATTCTAACACTATCCATTCACAAAAATATAAATCCTACGGGAATGCCGGGGCCCCGGGCTGCAGCCCCGGTAAGCCCCTGCTAAAATCCGTCCCAGACCTGGATATACGGTATAGATATTGCTTATATATTGCCACAGTGTTTAGATATTTTTATAATTCTATTTACCCTTATATGTGTCATCTTGCACGATTGTACCATAAAAAAATCCCTAGTTTGTGAACTCCTTCTCTGACAATGTCAATAAACCTGATTCTGTTCCTGAAAAAACTGCTGTGAAACATTTTGTTTCTATAATTTCTATTTCTATATTTCAGATTAGATTTTAAAACAACACAAAGTGGGAAAAGAGCATGAGAGAAAATGTGTTTATTGTGATGAATACTGAACAGGTTTACATTGAGAGTCGTTGGGATGATTTGCGTGTTGTACGGAGAAATTAGTTGATCTTATCAATGCAGTCCTTCAAGTCACTCTTCCCCATATCAGGAAACTTTCGCTGCAGTGTTGAAACCACAAAGTTGAGCTGTGAGGGGGAGGGGGTCTCTGTAAATGGTGGTGGTTGAATTCTATTGTCAGAGAACAAGAGAGTAAGTTGTCTGCAAAGTACCGCGTCAACTCTGAATAACCTGCTAAAGCCATTTGTCGTTATTTTTTGCATTGATTAGGCGGGGGTCCTGAGGGGTAGGGGGTCTCACAAACATAAGTTGTTGATGAATGCAGGCAGACCATATTTCTGGTTTTCGTCAAGATAAAAAAAAAAAAAAAACGGATTTCATTATTTGGGTTGGCAAGGGAAGATGTTTGGCCTGTATAACCCACACATCAGTCGGACAATAACATGACCAGTCCACTTACAGTATGTCCGCAGCAGATAACCACAAAAAAAAAAAAAAAGAAAATTTCAGATGCTTTTTTTCTATTTTTTTCCCTTTGGTTGGTGCAAAGAAAAATTAATTTGGAAACAATTGCAATACTTTAACATTTATATATTTAATTTTTTAATACTTAAAATTCAGTTTTTTGTGAATCCTTTCTAGTCATATTTTATTTCCTATTATTTTACAGTTTTTATATCTTCAAAATGTTTTTATTTGTCAAGACAATTCATTTACAGATTTTTTTTTGGTTAATCTAGTGATTTTTTGAAAGAAAATAAAAGAATAAAAATAGTTAAGCATTTTAAAAGGAATTTAAATAAAAGGAACATAACAGCATTTTTTAAATAAATGATTTATTATGAGAACATATCATTTCACCATTTATTGGGGGTAATTAATTGAATGCTTATTTATTTATTGAACATGTGTATATTTATTTATTTATTTAGATTGGAGTAGATGTGATTAGATGAGCTTTATTGATCTCACAGCGGAGAAATTCACTCGTCACATATTGGCATAGAAGTTACTGGAGGTGCAAACAGGGAGGAAAAAGGTGCATTAAGATGCTTTATAAAAAAAAAAAAAACATTTAAGGCAACTTCGGCCACAGTTGGGATTGAACCCACGAGCTGTTGATCTGGAGACCACTCAGCTTAACCACTGCGCTATAAGTTCGCAACACGTGACACCCCTCCCAGTCTGCTACTTGACCAGACTGGGAGGGGTGTCACGTATTGCACGGCAAGAAAGTAACACACAAAAACAAAGCTTTCAACGGCACTTATATTTTACAAAACTAAAGAAAATATATTTTCTTACATACCCTTTTGAATAACTTTGGCTTATCTTAATGAGGAATCAACTTTGGATATGATTTTAATTTCAACATCACCAGCCGCAGCACTGTCTCTGTCGCCTTTCTCTGGTTGCGCTACAGTCCGTATCCCCGGCTCCAACTTAATTAATTTTATTTTTCATTAAATAATAGCGATGCAGATAAATAGAAATAACAGTTCTCAGATAAGATCGGAGGTGTATCTATAACTACTATCAATCTATCTATAAATATTTTCATGAAATAAGATTATGCAGTCCCAATGTTAAATTAATTCATTAACTTTATTTTAATCAAAAACAAAATAAAATAGAACAATATCACACCAAGATCCCCAATAAACCTGCTTTTCAGTTGACTGCAGGCCCACAAACGTACAGACACGGTGTCTACTGCAAGTCTCTGACTAAAGGAGCTGGTCAGCTCCTCTTTTTATACAGGCTCATGCGTGAATGTCCAACGAATAACTCCAATTGTTGTTTCAAAAATAGAAAACCTGGTTTCATTACTTTACATTCTAACTTTCATTACTTTATAAAAAAGCGATAATAATTATAATAAAAAAAACAAAAACATTTAAGGCAACTCGGCCACAGCTGGGATTGAACCCACAGTCTATTGAACCAAAGACCACTCAGCTTAACCTCTGCGCTATAAACTCGCAACCACGTGACACCCCTTCCAGTCTGCTACTCGACCTATGTAATTCTGACTCATGGGACGCCGAAATGGAGTCAGACTGCCACCTAGATCATGAGTATTTAGATGAGCTGCGCGCTGATTGTTGGTTTACAACGAGCGAAGCTGCTGAGCAAAAACATATCATAGCAACAAGCACTCTCTCACTCACTGAAACATCAAATTGATGATATGGTAGACGTCCTCTTTTTATTTCCTCCGGACATGTCCTTACTTTTTTATACCTGAAAAAAATGTCTGGGATTTCAAAATGTCCGATTTTGGTCGACTACAGTGCAGCACTTAGTCGGAAACACACAGGGCACTCAAAACCGAGCCGTAGTGTTTTCCTGAGGCTAGCCTGGGAACCCTCGGGCGATGGGGGCAAGAGCCGCCCTGGAGCTGATGGTTCGTTCAATGCCCGTAGTCCAGTCCAGTCAGCGCCTAGGAGCCCACGCCCTTAAAGAAGTTTTAGCAAAGTCCTGCTTTGAACTGACAAGAACTTGAAAGCTGTCTTCGTAAAATGCTTCTCGAAGCAAATGAACAGCTGAGCATCAAACTTTGCAGGGATCTTCTGATAGACAAAAATAATCCATGCCTGTCGAGAGTTCGGATCCTTGGGAAGACTGTGAAAATGTTCCCCTTTCTCCGTGCAGCCTGGAACACCTCTCCGCATTTACGCCCTGCGGGTTCTGGCTCATTTTCAATAGAGAAACTGCTCGTTTTGTACCTCCTCTTGTAGAAGTAACCCAACCGTAGGCTGCAAACAGCGGTAAAACCCCGGTGCCCGCATTCCTCCCTTATTCATGTTCTGGGCCAGTGAACTAGGGCTGTTGTAAACGAATATTTTAGTAATCGAGTAATATTCTTAATGATTAATTCCAGTAATCGGATAAAAATTTTTAAAAATAAACTCACAGAGAGAAAGAACAACACCAGTTAGTCCAGATCAGTCCAATATCTCCTTTTTGAGCATCCCTAACAGTTAAATGTTTGTAGTTTAGAAAGTTTACTTGTAACAGTAGTTTGCTTTAACCTGAAGAAAAGTTATAAAGATATTAAATTATATTCAAATAATAAAGTGGCAGGCTCACAAATATGCTTATAAAAATGTCTATACTCCAGCTTTTAGTTTATGTATTTATCTTCAGTGAGTAATACACATACACATAAAAGAACTAAGTAAACAACTCATTTAACTCTAACATTTTATTGATAACGCAATAACATTAAACCTCCAGTAAAGTTTCAAATCAGTAGTACAGCAAATCTCTTGCTTTTTTGTTCTAAAGTTCAAACAGAAAAAGATAAATAAAGAAAATACTTGATTTATAAATAAAACAAGTTTAGACAAAATAGTAAATACTGCATTTTATACAATATATTTAAGTCTAAGGTGCAACAAATTCCTTGCTTTTTTCAGTGCTAACACAAAAGAGTAAAAAAATATTAATTAGCTTTAAATAGAAAAGTTAAGGCAAACCAGAGAATACTGCCTTTTATACATTCAAATTATAAGTTTCAAATCTGAGGTAGAACAGATTTCCTGAATTCTTAACTGCAAAAACAGAGGAGAAATAAAAAAAGAATTAATAGAAAAGATTCATAAGGCAAAATAGTAAACACTGGCTTTACAAAAACAACTTGAACCTCAACAAAATCAACTTGGATGTTCTTAAAGATGGAATGAAAAAATATCTTAAATCCAACATATACTGAATGTTATTCAATATGCATTTCTTAAATGCTCCAACACACAGGTGTGCATGTGTTTAACTGTTAAAGAAGCCTTAAAGAAGATTATGGTTGCTGTGAAGGAAAGTGAGCATGTCGACATGTTGTGAACTGAGGCTTGCCCTGCGCTTCGATGTGATGTTCCCTGCTGCGGAAAAAAGCCGTTCTGATGGTGTTGATGTTGCTGGTATACACAGAAAGAACTTTGCAAGTTTTGACAGTGTTGGGTACCGTGCTGCATTTGATTTCCACCATAGAAGTGGGTTCTCCCTCTTGGACAGTGTATCTCCCTCTTGACTTCCTTTTGAACATCTTGGTTCAAATGCTGTTCCTCATCCTCCTCATCACTTGTGCTGGATTCTGAAGAACCCAGTAGATTGCTGAAAAATGTGTAGGTGTTCTGCTGATGCTCTACAGGCTTGTCTTGGGCATCAGGGGAGACCTCATTTTCACCTGAATTTTTCTGTCTCATTTTCTTTTTGACATCAAGGACCATTGTTTGAACCATGCTTTGGATCTTAAAGGCTTCATCTGGGGGCAAGAACTTAAGTTTCTTAAATCTGGGATCTAAAGCAGCAGTAAGTAAAACAGTATTTGAGGATTGAGGCTGACACATAAATAGTCCTTCCCATCTTGTTGTGATCTGTGCCATCACTTCAGCTTGGTATGACTGAGCTGGTGCTGTCTCAAAAACTTGGGTCTGTATGGACTTCTTGAGGCTTTGCACAAGTTGTGGAAGTGCAGAAAGAGTAACGTAGTCTTGCCCACTCAGAAACACTGTTGCTTCTTCAAATGGCTGAAGAGCCTTGCTTATCTCCTCTATAATATTCCACTGCTCTGGCTTAAGATCAAGGTAGTGTTTTCCTCGTGGTGTCAATGCTGGGTCAGATAGTGCAGCAGTTATCGGCCATCTTTGCTCCAGCAGCCTACACAACATGTGGAAAGTACTGTTCCAACGAGTGCTTACATCTTGTATGAGCATGTGTGATGCTGTGCCCATTTGCTGTTGCTTATCCTTCAGCTTTGTGCAAGCCAGTTCACTTTTTTTAAAATGTTCAACAAGACATATTGCAGCTGCCACACACTTTGAGATGCTCTGGTTGCTCTTCAGAGCATTCTGTACCACCAAGTTCAGGGTGTGCCCTGCACATCGCACAGATGCCCACTTATGCTTTTCTGCCAAAATCTTCACTGCTGCTACAATATTGGCACCATTGTCGTGGATGACAGCTTTGACTTTCTCAGGTGGAACATCAAACTTTGCAATAACCTCCTCAAGCCACTCTGCAATGTTTGCTGCTGTGTGTCTTTCTTCAAGTGGCATTGTTGTCAGGGTGTGGGACTTCATTTTCCAGTCCTCTCCAAGAAAGTGGCATGTCACTCCAAGATATGCCTCTGTGGCAACACTTGTCCAAATGTCTGCTGTGAGAGCAATGCTGTCTGTCTCTTTTAGGATGTTTTTCAATTTGTCTTTGATTTCTTCATACTTTTTCTCCATCATTTTTACAAAGTAGGTTCTGGAAGGAGGGGTATAATTTGGATTGAAGGTGGAGATCATCTTCAGGAATCCTTCATCTTCCACCACGGACAGCGGTCGCATGTCTGTGATGATCATATTTAAAATGCTGTTTGTGAACTCAGCTGCTTGAACAACCGAACATCCTGGAACCCTTTGAACAAAGCTGTCCAACGTATGACTCTTCGGTTCACTGAAAAGAAGCACAATGTAATGATTATTTGTTTATTCCTTGTTATGAATTAAATATATTTCAAGTGCACTAATTTGGATATTATAACATTTAATATTATTAAGTTGGAATCTGCACTGACAGCTCATCTGCCATGATAGCAGCTTTAGTTTCAGTTTTATTTTATTTATGGATTTAAGGCTTTCATTTATGTGTGAGTTTTGAGGATGCTTTAATTAAAAGCATTATTTTTAACCATCACAGAAAAATCTAAATGCAGTGAAATGTTTTTTTATGTATTGGAAAACAGAATGTAATCTATATGTTAGGAAAAAAATAAACTTACTCAAAATGTAAAGGTTTGAGTTTGTACAGAGTTCTGCAGCCTTAACTAGTCATGATAAAATGCAAAAATGTTGCTATTTTTATTAAAACGATGCTATTATTTATTCTTGATTGCTTAGGTATAAACAAATATAGAATTACTACAAAAAATATTAATCAAAAATTTCTAATTCATACATAAGCAGTGAGCGAGAAGAAAAGACTCGTTAACTTATCAGGATGGAAAGACACCAAGAAATAAATGCTTTTCAGCTTATGCCTGTAATCTGTTAGTTTGCGTATTTTATTATTAACAAACTTAACATTAAGTCCTGCATAAATTTGACTCAGTGTCCACCCTCACATACAATTTACACTACACCCGGTTAAGTAACCGCTATGTTTAGATATGTAACATTAGCAAAAATAATGTGCCTCAATTTACATCTATAACATGGCAGATTATCACACAACGTAGTTAGCAAAGAGAACATAAACGTTAACTGTTGGCAACCGTGTACGAGTTGGATGCATGTAGCGGGTGTTTTCTCTTCAGATGCTGCAACATTGATGTCGTGCTGTTGTGGTACGCCAAATCTGCTTTGCAGTGGATGCATTGCGCTGTGTTGTCCTTTCTGTTTAGCCTAAAATGTTCCCAAACTTTTGACATTTTTTGTCGCTTTCGGGGTTCTCCTTCTGAGCATTCTCCGGTTCCCTCCATAGCTACAAACTTAGCACAAGCGCTCCAGGCGCTAACGGAAGTGGTAGCGTTGTGCAACACAAAAACCCTCCAGCTAGACCAGTGTGCTGCGTATTTAACAGCATTGCTTATTACAATACAATAAATTTAGCGAAGCTTCGAGGCAGATAAATTTCCTCGAGGATTTTTTCGAGGTTACTTTCGAGTTACTTTCGATGAATCGTTTCAACCCTACAGTGAACCAGTGGGCTGGTCCTGTATGTACATTTCATGAGCGTGACAAAGTACGTACCCCAGAACAGAAACAAATAAAGTAGTATCCTGAAGTTTAGCGTTAACCCAGGGCTTCATTTGTTACCGATTCACCTGCTTTATGGAGGACGTTTACAATTGTGAGATTTACAGAGAAAGAAGGTGTCGTTGGGGTTTAGACTTCTCTGTGCTTCCATTTTACCCACTGAACTATCGTTATTTATCTATGACAATCGAAACTTGGGTTTGCATTCTATGACCCCTTTAAAGTTTATTTATCTGAGGAAATGGAAGAAGCACATTCCTGGATTTCACACTTGATTTTTGTTTAAATATTAATAAATATGTAAAAATGGATGAAAGCATCACTGTCCCTGTTTCCTTTTTTAATTTTGTTAAAATGTATTTATTTTATCTATCAGCTGGTAATGTCCCCAGAATAGATTGCAGAAATTTGGTCACCTTACCGTGGGTAAAAAAAATCACTGGGAAATAAATTGATGGTAAATAAATAAAAAAAAATTACAGTCGAAATCCCTCTTGCATTTGTCAGCCAATGCTAGCAATGAAGCGCTCTGAAACTTAGGCTACGTTCACACTGCAGCCTGAAATGACCCAAATCCAATTTTTTTGCCCATATGCGACCTCGATCTGATCTTTTCATGGCTGTCTGAACAACACAGATTCGATTTTTTTCCAATCCGACCCAGGCCACTTGGCTCTTTGGTCCTGAATCCGATACGAATCTGATCTGTTCAAATCTGACCTGTGTCTGAACGGCCAGGTCGGATCGATCTGACCTGAACGTCATTAATACCCCGACAAACATCCGTGGTGCTACGCATCTTTTACGCCACGCAGAAGCGCAAGAAAAACAACAACCATGGCAGACAATGATGCGGAGAGCAGTATTTATGTTTAACCATATTGAAAAGATTGAGTTTTTATGGTTGGAAAAAGACCCGCTAGATGCGCACCTGCACTACCATCCATGTTTACTTCAGTAAAAAAAGAGCACGCCGGCCTGTGACGTCATTAGAGTCCACTACTGCGCATGCGGGACACTTGCGTTGTATGACTGCAGTTCACACAGGAAATCACATACAAGTCACATCTATTTGGAACTATGGACGGCAATGTAAAAAATCAGATTTCACAAAAAAAAATCAGAATGGAGCATCAAGGCCTGCAGTGTGAACGTAGCCTAACAGTATTAGCCAATCAGAAGAAGAAGGGGGTGGGTCTTAGGAAAGCATGTACCTCCTCTCCTTTGTTGCTCAAGTCGCCAGATAGATTGTGGTACAGTGCTAAAGCTCTACACGGAAAGTCACCAGGCGCAGTTATGGCTCCATTCAACAGAAACGTTTAAAAATTCAAAAGATAAATAAATGAAACCTCGTGTTTGAAGAGAAGGACGATAGAGAGAACAGATTTGCATGGAGTGGTCACAGTGCACTCCATGGAAGATGTCACAACCATAGATAAAGGTCAAAAACATAAATGGCTGGAGGAGACAGGGCGAGATGGCGAGCCATTTAGCACCTGGTGCAGGAAGGTAGGTGAACCAGGCGATTGCTTCTGCATGCTGTCCTCCAGAAACTCATAGCAGCAAAACTGGATATCAAAAGAAACATGGTACATGCAAGTATTAAATATAGATGCACTTTTGCCATCTTCTGGACGTTTTTTTGTATTGGATTTTCAAAAGTCAAATTTAGTCTTCAATCATTCAAGTGATCTCTTATCCCATGCCACATTACTCACTCATTTGCCAGACAGTAACTGTGGTGTTGGATGTAAATGCTTTACTTGCTTTAAACAAATTTAGGCCAAAATAAACTTTATATCTTCAGGTTGCTTGACAGGATCCACATGTTCGTCAAACTAAATGACAGAGTTTGGTTCTTTTATGTGAGGTGTCCTTTATTTAACCACCAACAGAAAGTCTTTCTCCTGTGTTTCTCTTTCCAGACCACTTGCAGGATTATGGTGGAAAAGAGGAGGATTTCTCTGACCAGCAGCTCTGTGGACAGGATAGGAATTCCAGTTTGGACCAAGAAGAACCAAAACCTCTGCAGATAAAAGAAGAGCAGCAAGAACCAGAACATCCCTGGACAAAAGAGGAAACCATGGAGCTCCTATTAGTGATCAGATAGATCAGCTTGTTCTGAAGCAGGAGGCTGAAGATACAGGAGACGAAGCCTTCCCAGGTAAGAAGATTTATGAATGTCTGTCCTGTGGAAAAATGTTCACAAAGAAATCTAGACTTGATAGGAACATCACAATTCAAAGCCATCTACAAACCTCTTAAAAGCATTCCTGCGTTATCATTTGTAAGCATCATTTTCTCTTTCATTTTGATTAAAAAAAAAATGTCCCCATGGCCTCCTTCACTCAAACGGTGGTCAGTTCATGACACTTGATCATCAGTGTTCAAGAGTTTAGAGCGCAACAGGTGAGACACATCTCAGCTGGTATTCTCTTCTTTTCGTAACACCAATTCAGCAAAAGGCTAAAGGGCTTTTCCGCCTCTTTCTCTAAATCTTCTCTGCTCTTCTTAAAAAACAATAGCATTCAGACACTTCATAACTTGTTTATTATTCCAAGATAAAAGATTTTTTAAACTCCATTTTGGTTTTGTGAAAGCCCTTTAAGCCTTGTGAAACATCAATACAGAGCCGTGGTAGGGCTTTTTTTTTTTGCATCCGGCCCACATATTTAACCTGACATAAGCCAAATTAACACGTAGTTCAATTCAGTTCCTACAGTGTATCAATCTGGGTATCGTTCTGTAGAACATGTTAGCAAAAGGAAGGGACATTCAGTACAATTCTTTGAGCTGATTGGGTACCCACCTCCCATGTCGAGCTTTCAGCCAATCACAGCCGCAGTAGCTGCTGAGAAATATCAGATTTTTTATTTGTGTTACGATGTTGTGATTTTATGTTCCATGCTCATCCGGGTTGGATGCCACGTTAATGTTGTGGATTTATATTCTATTCAATTCCCAGCCAGCTGCGAATTTATATTTTTGATACTTTAGGATGTTTACTTCCCTCCATGGTAGGGGTGGTAAATATCTTATTTAATCAGATATTATTTCTCGCTGCTATATATTTTTTATGAACACACGTCCTACTAACTGTGTGTTAGAACAATAAATGAAAGAGTGATTTGAGCTCTAATCATTGTCAAACAGTTAATTCTGCACATACATGGAATAAATTCACCACAACTTCTGTTCAAAAATATAAGAGTTTATTAACAAAAATCATTCAAACATATTTCAGTTTAACACTCTCAACTAAGTCTAGTAAAACTCAACTAAACTAAGGCCCCGTCCACACGAACATCAGAACCCTGGCCTAAACGCACAAATTTTTTCACCAAACCAGCCTCTCATCCACCGCGAAGCCGGGCGCTTTCGGGGGTCTGTAAATCCATCTTTTTATTCAGCCTTCAGAGTGGGAAGATTTCGAAACGCCGCTGCTGCGTTTCCATCTTTACCGCTCTAACCGCATTTTTTTTTACACGCGTGCCATAGCGTGCCGCTCTCTAAACACGCATGCGCCGCACACAGTATCACAACAACGCGCGCTGCGCCACTTCAATGCTACTCACCCTGCTGTCGGGCTTTTCTTTCTTAACAGAATCTCTTCTTCTTCTGGAATATCTCCAGGAAGAACAGAGCAATATCAACGACATAGTTCAGCACCTGAATTTCACTTAACTTCACGAAAATGGACCACGCAGGGCAACCATGTATAAATATTAGTGCGCATGCCCAACATTTCGTCGCCTATTTTTGCTTTGGCACCACAGCGCCACTTACAGGCCTGGCCTGGCATACATTTTGCAGCGTTTTCATGCATTCGTGGTGGACCAGCTCACATTTATTTTTACGTCTCCTGCCTTTTACAACAAAACGCTTTTGGGAAATATCATCGCTGCGTGTTCGGTTTTGACTTCGTGTGGTGGACGGGGCTTAAGCCAACTACTATGTACAAAGAGGAAGGGGAAACATGGTTGAAACCATATTAGAGTTTAAGATGGATTTTGTGTTTGAAACCAAAGTTTATCTGGAATAATTTGGGATATGATCAAATTAGCTTTTCACTAATTTTAAAGAAATTGGAATGTTTTCAGACCAATTCACAATGCAAATCCATGAGGAGAATAAAACATTATTTGGCCAAATAATGTTTTATTGAGTGATTTGCAGAGAGAGAGCTAATCAAGAACCAACAACCTTTAGTTAAATGATTCTTTACCCACTCTCTTGGAAATAGCTAGCAGTGAATAGACATCAGGATTCCACTAAATGACTCTTGGTCATACTTGCTAATGGAAATGTAATGAGTATCTGAGGCAGGGGTGCTCAAGTTCAGTCCTCAAGAGCTACTATCCTGCAACTATTTGATGTAACCGTTTTTAACACACCTGAATCAAATGAGTGGCTCGTTACCACGCCTCTGCTGAGCTAAAGGAGGGGATTAAGGCTTTAGATTCAGGTGTGATAGAGAAGTGATTCATGCAAAAGTTACAGGATGCTAGCTCTTGAGGACTGGACTTGAGCACCCCTGATCTGAGGAACACATGAACACTAATGTTATATGAGTGTTAAACCCTTAGTGAATAAAGCTTGTCCAAGCTTCAGCAACAGCTATGAACATGTTACTATAACATAGCATTGCATGCAGTCCATTCTGTTACCTTTGTCTTTACTCATCAGTAAACACATGAAATGCTTTACATCATCAAAAGACATATTGTTTGTTTTGTCCCTAATCGTGCCAAATGTCCATTTGGAAGGTTGAGTTTCCATCCAGCTCGAGTTTAGCAGGCAGGCTAAATAGCAAGGCAGGCTCTCTCTGTCTCAGTGTCTCACAGCCGGGGTCCGCTTTGTCTCAGTGGCTGACATCAAGGCAGGCTTTCTTGTCGGGTCTGACTTATCCTTGATGATTCTTGAGATCTGATCCAACAGTGGTGGGGAACCAGTGGACCTGCACCCCAGCCAGCCCCATTGGAAAAGAGAGTGTTCTGTGGGTTTGTCTGTCCTCATACAGGGGGGCAAATTTTTCACCAAACCAGCCTCTCATCCATACGAAGCCGGCGTTTCGGGGGTCTGTAAACAATCTTTTTTAATTCAGCCTTCAGAGTGGGAAGATTTTTGAAACGCCGTTTTCGCATTTCTATCTTTAAGCTCTAAACGCATTTTTCTTACACACGCATGCGTCATACCGTCGCCTCTAAACACGCATGCGCTACACAGTATCACAACAACAATGGCTGCGCCGTACTGTGTTGAATGGTTGCTGCTCATGCTACTCACCCCCTGCTGTCGGGACTTACAACAGAATCTTCTTCTTCTGGAATATCTCCAGGAAGAACAGAGCAATATCGACCACATAGTTCAGCACCTGAATTTGACTGACCCACGAAAATGGACCATAGGGCAACCATGTATAAATATTAGTGTAGCATGCCCAACATTTCTTTATCCACCTATTTTTTGCTTTGGCACCACAGCCCCCTTACAGGCCTGGCATACATTTTGCAGCGTTTTCATGCATTACGTGTGGACGATCACATTTATTTTCCGTCTCGTCTTTACAACAAGCGTTCTGCTGGAAAATATTAGGCGTTTAGTGTTTGTTTTGACTTAGCGGTGGGCCGGGGCCTAAGACTTTGCCATATAACTGAAAGCGGGGGTTGGGGGGTGAGGGGGTGTTTGTTGGGGTTGCAGAGATCTTAGAGGTGCTTGTGAGCCAAACTTTTATCCTCTTCTCTGGTCATCATGTCAAGATTAAATATGGACACTGGTTCCCAATGTCCAAGTACCATGATCATGGCATATGGCGCAACAACAATGTTAACTGATAGATCAACTTCTTACGAAATTCGGTTGAAAGGGAACACACAAACATCTTTTCAATCTACAAAGGCAAAAATCCTTTCGCACATTTTTCTAAAAGAAATAGAGGATATTCAAGCTAAAACAGTCGCAGAAATATTTGTTTAGCTTTAGCCTTGTGCCTCTGGTTGACATGTTGTTGTTATACACGTCTCTGCATTTCAAATAGTTCAAATGGAACAATATGCTTTTTCATTACTCTATGGACTTAAGGTGTATAATGTGCTTATTAGCCATATTGTAAGGGGTACATTTAGTCTTTTTTTCCATACTTTTAAATATTTCTCTACTAATTGTCTAAGGAGTTTGAGTCAGAAGGTTTACAATCTAGCTCTGTACTGAGGTCAGCGAAGACAGATTGCTAGAAAAAGAGTTCGATTAGGCCAGAATGCGATGGAGCTCTGGCTTTCTAGAGTGTGCCTCCCTTTTCTTTTAGCCTTCTGTGATAAATGTTTGTGCATACCCTCGGTTCTCCAGCAGCCTCTGGGAGAAAGGCATTGTAAAACCTGGACAGTTCAGCTAAAAAATAAATGTACAAAAATGTAAAAATAAACATTTCTTTAATGGTTAAGAATCTGCAGGTAATCCATTCATACAGATTTTAAAGCTTTGATGATAAAAGTGGAGGTCTTAATCTTGCCAAATGGTGGAGCATTAACCAGCATTTTATGAACAGTGATTGTGGCGTCAGAGCTGCAGTGAATGCTAGAAGATGCAGTTCTAGTCTGTTTGTATGTTGTTGGATCAACAACGGGATGATTAAAGTGAAGTGTCCTTTCTTAAAGTACAATAGAAAGTCTTTTTTCTGTGTTTGTCTTTCCAGACCGCCTGCAGGATTATGTTGGAAAAGAGGAGGATTTCTCTGACCAGCAGCTCTGTGAACAGGAGAGGAAATTCCAGTTTGGACCAAGAGGAACTACAACCTCTGCAGATCAAAGAAGAGCAGCAAAAGCCAGAACATCCCTGGACAAAAGAGGAAACCATGGAGCTCCCCATTAGTGAGCATGAAGAGCAGCTTGTTCTCATGGAGGACACTCCAGATACAGGGGAGAAACCTTTCCGATGTATTACATGTGGAGAAAACTTTTTAATAAAAGAAGATTTAATAGTTCATATTAGAACTCACACTGGTCAGAACATTTATGAATGTCTGTCATGTGGAAAAATCTTTCTTGAGAAATCTAATTTTGAGAGACACATCCAAATTCATACAAGTGAGAAGCCTTTCAAATGTCTTTTCTGTGAAAAAAGCTTTGCCTTAAAGTCTCATTTGACTAAACATGTGAGAATTCACACAGGTGAGAAGCCGTTCTCCTGTACAGTTTGTGGCAAAAGTTTTACTGAAAAAGGTAATTTGACTGAACACATGAGAATTCACACTGGTGAGAAGCCTTTCCGATGTCTATCCTGTGGAAGAAGCTTCACAACGAAATGTAATCTTAACAGACATATCAGAATTCACACTGGCGAGAAGCCTGTCAAATGTCTTTCCAGTGGAAAAAGCTTTACCTTAAACTCTCACTTCAGTGCACACATCGAAAATCACAAAGGTGAGAGGCCTTTCAATTGTATGTCCTGTGGAAAAAGCTTTGCCTCGAAGTCTAATTTGAATGAACACATCAAAATTCACACAGGTGAGAGGCCTTTCTCCTGTACGATTTGTGGCAAAAGTTTTACTCTAAAAAGTAATTTGGCTAAACACATGAAAACTCACACAGGTGAGAAGCCTTTCAAATGTATGTGTTGTGGAAAAAGCTTCACTTTTAATTATGATCTTAACATACACATGAGAACTCACACTGGTGAGAAGCCTTTCAAATGTCTTTTCTGTGGAAAAACATTTGCCTTAAAGTCTCATTTGAATGAACACATCAAAATTCACACTGGGGAGAAGTCTTTCTCTTGTACGATTTGTGGCAAAAGTTTTACTCTAAAAAGTAATTTGGCTAAACACATGAAAACTCACACAGGTGAGAAGCCTTTCAAATGTATGTCCTGCGGAAAAAGTTTCACCTTTAAATATGATCTTAACACACACATCAGAATTCACACAGGTGAAAAGCCATTCTCCTGTATTACTTGTGGAAGAAATTTTACTCAAAAAATTTGCTTGACTAAACACATGGCGACTCATGTAAGAAACATGTTTCATCTATGACACAATAAACCAATCTTAAAATTAGAGATTTATTCTTTCACATAAGAATTCACATCAGTTAACCCCACAGGAACGAACAGTAGAGGCCTTTTCCATGTTTGACCTGTGATGAAATAGCTGTGTTTCTGTCAGGTCTAACATCTAAAACACTGTAAAACAAGGAGAGAAAGGCACAGAGTCAGAATTATTTTTACTCTCGAGGAGAGTAGGAAGAGACCGTGCAGGTACATCTCCAACCCACTCTGCCGGTCTTTAGCTTTATCCTAGCTATTTATTAAAGTCAGGGGGGGCCTAGTTACACAAGCTGAGGTTGCGCTAAAGGAATAGGAAACAAGAAATACAATTCAATTTGCAGCCTCAGTGAACAGGTCAATTTGCATTTAAATATCTTGCATTCAAATGAACCTCCTGGTTTTGTTAAGCTTGAGCAATACTTCCTGAGAGTTGACCTATACTGCTTGTGCAACACCTCTCTGGAACAGTAATATGTCACACATTATACATCATAAGAACAAACCTCAAGTATCTTATACATAATTATTCCAACAGTTTCAATCCAACAAAAATGTGAACTTTAAGCAAACTTATCAAAGAAAAACAAAAAATGGCAATTTGAATCAGAGGTGTTTCTATTTGGTTTGAAGCAAATTATCCAACTACAGCCAAGAGCAATGTGAACATAGTGGCTGCAATATACCAATGACTGCAGATCAATAATGGAAGAAAGTTTGAATGAATGATGAGGATATGACTAAAAAATCAAATCCTTTTTGTTTTGGTCATCTTGGACAATTATGATTTTAAATGATTTTAATTGAAGTACCGTAAATCCTCTAATATTGGCCTGTATTCCATTAGCAGCTGGGTCCCTAATAATGGTCTGTCTCACTGTCGGCAGAGGTAAATACTGGCCGGACTCTTATACAGGCCGGGGCTATGATTGGAACCAGTGCTGTTCCTGGGCATTCCTGAACAACTTGTGATTGTAACATACAAGTACCACAGGGGGGCAATGTTTGCTAAAGAATCCAAGCCATTAGCATGGGAAGTCTCATCCTTAGCACAGACAGTGCCGCAGACAGGAGGTCGGCCTGTTTTGTTTTTATGATATGAAATTGCAGAAAACAACTCGTTAAGGTGGAACAGCTAGAAGAGTGAGGTGTGTGAGAACGCTGGGACCCTTTTTCCTTTTTGGCTAAACACATGAAAACTCACACTGGTGAGAAGCCTTTCAAATGTCTTTTCTGTGGAAAAAGATTTGCCTTAAAGTCTCATTTGAATGAACACATCAAAATTCACACAGGTGAGAAGTCTTTCTCTTGTACGATTTGTGGCAAAAGTTTTTGATGTAAATGTTTCTTTGTATTGTCATTAAAACAGTTTGTTTCCTTTAAATATTTAAGTTGGCATAATCATTAAATGTACGATTGCCAGGGGATTAAAAGGAAATGATGTAGATTCTCTCTGTATTTTTCTTTTTTCATATCAAAACCCTGTGAATTAAAATCTACTTTGGTCCCTGAGCAGCAGTGACCAGGGGACAAATTGAAGAAATAAAGCCAAAATTGCCAAAGTAGAAATAAAAATGTTTTTGTTCTTTTGTTTTTTTGGAACAATGAAGATTTTATTTATGTGTCTAATGCATAATTCATACTAGATGGAAACCTTGTTTGTCTCAATAAAGTAAAATTAGTTAAGGTTGTACATTGAGCTCTTAGTTAGCAGACACCAGACTCATTCATCCTCATCAAGGTGAATCTAGTCCTTAACCTGATGACTTGATGGGATGAATGGAGTCTGGTGTGCTACTGCTTGGGTGGAAAGAAACCAGCAGCCAATACGCCCCTTTCTGAAACGACTTTGACACCCCCTGTAAACCATTCCTTTAGTGTACCTTAAGTTAGCTTGTCTGACTGCTATATTAACCAATATGATGTGTTGAACTAGATCTGCTATTTTGCTGCCACTAAAATTAATACCGGTAGTTTTCGTCCTGAAGTCTTAGATGGCTTTCAAAAACAACACTAATGATGAAATGGACAAACCCGAGTTTGGAATCCGAGAACCAGTCAAAGCCCAGTGATCTGAGATCCAAAGACAACCCTTAGGGGAGAATCAGAGATCCATAAACACACTGACAGGTTTGATAGGTTCAGGCAGGCCCAGAGAATCAGGAGGTAGAATCAGTGAGACAGGTAACAGGAACGCTGGATAAAACTTAACAATGACTTGTAATAATCTGGCACTAGTGACTGGTCTAGAGCTGGTTATATAGTCAGATGAGCAGGTGAATCTGATGGATTGAATTCTGAAATGTTTATTGTATTTTCTGTGGTGGATGTTTCCCATTAATGTAATTTATTTTCTAGATTGATGTACTGAGCAGAAATAAAAAAATATGGATTCCAAAATCTCATTTGGTTTCTTATAAGTTACTTTTTCTATCTATACTCTGATATTTTCAGACAACCTAAATCTGTAATATAAATTGTTTAATTGTACTAAAATGTTCGGATGATGATTATGGAACTTTGCTGCAAGTTATTCTTTGTGTTCATTGTTTGTTAAATTATTTAATTTTTAGCTTAAGCAGATGAGTTTCTATATGTTAATTCTTGGAAACAAAGTCGAAGCTGGTAGATGAGGCTTTAATAAAAATCTGAACCAGTAAAATTCATGTTGATCCATCACCGGTTATGCTGCGTTCCTTTGGTATTTGGAGCTTCTAAAATACAAGCCAGGAACTCCCCTGATCTAAAATCTCTAGAACTGGAATCTCAGAGGTTCCTGACCAACCATTTATCTTTCACATAAATTCTAAAAATGTCCAAATTATATAAATGATGCTCTAAACCAGGGGTCTGCAACCTTTCATATTCAAAGATTTCGTAAGGCTGCTGCTGGTTGCTGCTGCTGTTGCTGGAGCAGCAGCAAGGCGTAAGTTGGTTGTTGTTGGCTAAAGAGAATCACTACTATAAATACATCAAACAAATAGAAAAATAGAAAAATTCCTTTATTTTCCCACAAGAGACCACCGTCGGGAGAGCTCAAAACAAAACCCAAGACCTGCACCTCACCATGCCGCGCCCCCCCCCGAACCGGTACCACAAGACCAGCATCGAAAAGAACTGAACCGCACCGCCGGCGCACCGCCACCCATAAAGCCCAGAACAACACCCTCGCCCCACCTCGGTGAATCGTGCCCCAGGCCTCAGGGACCGAGGCTCCAGGCTTCAACCCCGCATAGGCCGCAGCAAGGGTTCCTCGGCCGGCCCGCCACCAATGCACCGGCGAAGCCCTGACGCCTCAGCCACAGCTGAGGGAGAGCAGGACGGGGGGATGCCCGGGAATGGGCGAGACTTGAGATGTATTTGGGAGGGGGTGCGGTTGAGACCCCAACCTGGGAAAAAAAAAAAAAAAAAAAAAAAAAAAAAAAAAAAAAAAAAAAA
>JAGKQL010000068.1:1033437-1066778 GCA_018398635.1 Cyprinodon brontotheroides | reverse complement strand
AAAAAAGAACGCCCGAAAGAGAAAAACCTTCAACCAGGCACTTCATGCCCCCTCCATCCCAACCTTCTTTGGGGAGAGCAGATTTGACAGCCCGCCCACCAACAGGCCACCTAGGCCCCATAGCCAGCCCCAGCCAAAACCACCGGACCAGGTGGCCCCGCTCTTCCCTCCAGGCCTTTAGACTCCAGGCGGCGGCGGGAGGCAGGGGTGTGAGAAGACCCGATCCCTCACTGCGCCCTTTCGAATGTGAGGTGTTGTTGCGTGTTTATATAGATGCAATTAAAACTGGGAGTACACCAAAGGGGTGTACTCCACCCCCTCAGGAGATAGGCGATTGCCAGCACACCCCCCCTTCGACAACCCTCAACCCTCAATGTCTAGATGGGGGGATGGAGGAGGCCGACGGTGGTGAGGCCCATAAAAATAAACCCCCACGGTGGCCTGACCCCCACCCCGAGAAAATGCCCTACATGGGTATTATTGTTGTGAAAATGATGTAGATGGAGATGATAAAATGCAAAATAAAATTGGGTGGGGGCGTCATCGAAGGTGTGGCCCCTCAGTAGCGACCCCCTCCCAAAAACCTACATGTTGGCGGTGATGCAGCAGGCAGAGGGAGGGATTTGAGATGGGGAGCAGGACTGGGGTGCCTGTACACTCCCAGGAGCCACTGCTGTGCTTGGTTGTCTTGGTTCTGGCACATTTTAAGAACTTGGATTTCTCTCTGATTGGTTCAACGAGATCTTTCAGTTGATCTAGTTGTTCCTATATGGATTCTTGTGATCTAAGGAACACCATAAGCTTGTCAAAGTAATTCTGGTGACTAGTGTTGTCTTTCTCAGTTGCATTATAGGTGAGCCAGTCTTCCTTTAACGTTTCTGGAAGCTTACTCTCTATGGATTTAGTCACCAGTGGATTCTTTATGGCATCTACATTTCCTAGCTCATTTAAGTCACTAGAGCAGCTACTCCAAAGTTTGGATGAGTTCTATTAATTCGTCTAGGTTGACCATTTTCTCACTGGTGGAATTGTTGTAATTCTTCAATAATCTCTAGAGCAATGGTAGCTTTGTCCCCAAAACGATTGGTTCAGGACTCTGAAGATCTCATCTGATGAATTGTATGATTATCAGGCGTAAATCCTTAGCCACTTTCTCATCAATACTATCAAGCTACTGAAACTTCTTTACTTCTTTTCGAACCAGATGGTTCACCTTGCTTCTGAGAGCCTCCCATTCTTTTCTTTTCTCCATCTGTAATAGTCTGCGTTTGCTTCCACAAAACTTTGGTAAAAGCTGTGGCTTTCAGTTTTATTGCGGCGCTGCTGGTGAGACGCCAGACTAAAAGACTTTTCCTCTCTTGTGTGTCCTTCTTACTTGCTGCCCGATGAAGACAGCCTTTGAGATATCAGCCTAGGAGGCACACCTCTAGCTCCACCTTACGATAATTAAAATCCTTTCCTGCGGCGGTGGGGCCCAGCGGTTCCAATTTTGGTTTGCTTCCTTTGCTTTCTGGATCAATTTCTCCAAATGGGTGAGCATAAACTCGTATACCTCCAGAGTTGTGTCTGGCCCGATGGATGAAACATTCTTGCACTCATTCTCTGCAACTTGTAGAGCCAGGGACAGTTCCTTCTCTCCATATGTGGCCCACATTGTCTCTCGGATAAGGAGTTTAGCTTCTTTAAGCTTTTGTTCACATTCTTTCTCCGTCTTCTCTATGTCAGCTTTCTGAAGATTACTCAGCTCCTCAGCTGCAGTTGCTTTGCACTCAGCCATATAGGCAGCCTCCACATCCTCATTTGCCTCCATAACTTTGGAGCTCTCTAGTGTAAGCTTCTTGTAGTTCTCCTCCAATTCCTCTTTAGACATCTCCATGTAGGTCCTCATAATGTTATTTGCATCACGGGAGAAAAGTCTTTTAACTATTGTCCTCTCTGCTTTGAGGTCATCAAGGGATTTTAATTCAGCCATTTTCCTCCTTTGGAAGACAGCAGATTTCAGTCTCTGGTTGCAAAATGGAATCTCCTCTGGTTGGAGCGGTTTTTCACTGTCAAGTGTCCTATAATTTCATGGCTTCCTACACTTGAAAAGGAGGACTTGAAGACATCAGGAATTCACTCAGTCTTTTTATTTTCACCAATGAGTGAGAACCAATAAACAGAACAGAGCAGGTGAAAAACCTACAAAACACATACAAAATACTTTAACATACATTTTAGACATTACTGACTAATTCCATTCTTAATCTTAAACATACATTTCTTTTACGATTTTAACCATAAATTCAAGTGTTAAATTATTAAATTCATATCTGGTTGAATTTGGAACCAAAACAAAAGCAAACATTTTAGAATTACTTTTTTTTTTCTTTTTCTTAATACATAAGTTTCTTACATATGGAATTTAAGATACATTTAGTGAACCAAACTGTAAAACTAGCAGTGCAAACTTTACTTCAATTAATTCTGCATTTAATTTCTCTAATCTGAAACTACAGTTAAATTGCAATCAATTGAGCCCAGTTAATGGCTTACCGGGTAGTCCTTTTAAGTCCTTTTCCATGAAATGCCGCTTTGGAGGCTGTGTTTGCCTTCCTCAGCTCTGTTGCAAAACCAGTAAAGCTGTTTGTGGATTCCTTATTACCTGAGTTGAGGGGTGCTGCTGATTGGGCCAGATTTCTTTCACCTGCTGAGAAGTGCTGCAGAGTGGGCACACTGAAATGTGTGTGTGTGTGTGTGTATGTGCACACACAAATGTCTGTTCATACCCCATCTGAACTAATGAGCAGGATTCGGCGCAGCAAGCAACTACAGTCTCTCTCTGAAAAGCATTGTTGCCATGGTTATCTGGTGATGGCCTTCTGGATATTTCTACTATCTAACATATTAACTAGTAGCGGGATCTGGACATTCCAAGCAGTTCTTTTTTGATGTCAGTCTCTGTTTTCTATGTTTTCCATTCAGGCCTGATGTTTCCTCCTCCACTGTCAGAGGTACGGTCACATTGCTGCAGGTTGGAAGAGCAACTAGACATGTTTAAAATGTGGAATGTGGTGAAAATGTTCAGGATAAATGTTGGAGCTGTGGAGGGAAACACAGCAACATGTGGAGGCTGTGAGTTCAGGAAGAGAGCAACAATTCTCAGGGATGAGGAAGAGTTCTTGGGCTCAG
Source organism: Cyprinodon brontotheroides (assembly GCA_018398635.1). Lineage (NCBI taxonomy): Eukaryota > Metazoa > Chordata > Actinopteri > Cyprinodontiformes > Cyprinodontidae > Cyprinodon > Cyprinodon brontotheroides. The sequence continues at coordinate 1,063,607 of JAGKQL010000068.1, read as the reverse complement.
ATGAAACCAAATCTTTAGGTAGATGGCAGAAAGGCAGGTACAGGTGACTGAGCAGCGTGTTATTGCTGCAAAGGAAGTTTGAAAGCAAACTGTCAGGAGTCAAAATGATTCATTCACTGAAAACAAAAAAACCCAAAAATATATTGTAAGTATTTGCACACAAATTATTTCAGTACATTTTTTGCTGCAAGGTGAAGACAGTGGGACTCCGGAGTCAGCTGAGAGGTACCGGCAGGCCGAGCATGCTGCGGCTTGTGCGGTCGTATTGCGGCAGTAAGTCTGACCTGTTCCCGGTTCCCGCCAGGGCTGCCCTTTGTCCCTGGTTCTGTTCATTACATTTATTGACAGAACTTCTATCACAGCCAGGGATTGAAGGGTGTCTGGTTTGGGAACCTCAGGATATCATCTCTTCTGTCTGCAGATGATGCTGTCCTGTTGGCCTCATCAAACCAGGACCTCCAACGTGCTCTAAGGTGAGGAATTTCAAATCCGAGGCCTCCCCTCTTCATGTCGGCGGAGAGTCCTTATTTCATGTCTTCACCAGTGAGGGACACATTAAGCGTGAGATTGATAGATGTATAGGACTGTCGTGGTGAAGAGGGAGCTGAGTCGGGGGGCAAAGCTCTTGATATGCCGATCAATCCATCTTCCCACCCTCCTCTATGGTCATGACCGAAAGGACAAGATCATAAATACAAGTGGCGGAAATGAGTTTCCCTTTGCAGGGTGGCTGGGCGCACCCTTTGAGATCGGGTGAGGAGCTTGGTTACCCGGGAGCAGCTCCATCTTCTCCAGCTTATCCTTCGGGGTTGCAGTGCGGTTGGTGCCCATCTCCAGCAGCATATGGGCAAAAGTAGGGGTTACCTCTGGACGTGTGCCAGTCCATTACAGGGCAATACAAAGACACAACCATGCACACACAATTAAGGATAAGCCATGTTTTGGAGTGTGTGCGAAAACCGGAGTGTCCAGAGAGAATCCTACCACGCACAAGGAGAGCATGCAAACTCAATGCAGAAAGACCCTCGAACGGGAATCGAACACAGAAGCTTCTAGCTGCAAAGGAACTGCACAACAAATCACATCACCATGCAGCCCGCTTTTTAAACATGCAGCGGAAGATTTGCAACCCTATGGTAGGAAGGAAACCGGACTGTGGCTCAGTTTCTATGGCACTGTTTCTACACCTATCCAGGAGTTTTTATCAGTTCTGTTGGCTCACACCAGAGTAATCTGTAGTTGGAGCTCTGATGTGTTTAAGCAGCTTTGAGGATTTAACAAACAAAGGAGGGTTTATCCAATGATCAGATTTGAACACACTAAGACTCTTAAAGACAAAAAAGATTCATGCTGACAGAAGAACAACGGAAAAGACTGGATAAGACAGAAGGTGAATGCCATTAAACTATTTATTTTAGAGCTTTAATTTGTCTGAAAATATCAGAAAACATGGAAAAGGATTGTTTGTAATTTATATGAAACCATATAAAGAACATTTTACAATCCATGAGGTCTTTATTGTTGCTGTTTCATCAATCTTGAAGTGATTACAACAATTTAAAACATCCACAGCAGAATATAATACATAAAATCAGTTCTATTAAATAGGAAAGTTACTTTCAATCATGACAGGTCAATAGAACATCTACAGAATCAAAATCAACACTATTAGAATAAGTTCAAAGAAAAATTATACTTTAAATAAATCTGACAATCCTGTAGAAGTGTGAAGTTTCTGCTTTTAAAAGATTTTTCTAAAGGGGTCATTGAATGCAAAACTGAGTTTCCATTGTCAGATGAATAATAATAGTTCAGTTGTCATAGATCAATAACAATAGTTCAACCCCGTCGACACCTCCTTTCTTAGCAAATTTCTCAATTCGAAACTTCCACCATAAAGCGAGCAAATCCAATCTAAGCCCCAAATCAACATCAACTCGGGGATGTTCCCTTATTTGGTTCTTGCCAGTACTTTAGTCACGCCCCTGAATTGACATACCAACCAGCCCACTTGTTCACTGGCCCAAGAACTTGAATACAACTGGACCGCACTGGGCATTTGAACTGAGCCATCAACTCCGGGGCTGCTCGGGAACCCCAGTGAGCGAGGACAGGGAGCCAGGGGATGGGCGACGAAGCGGGCTCACAGCTCAGTTCAAATGCCCAATGTGTTTTGACTACATGCTAGACGAAGTTGACCAAAATCCTGGCCCGATTTTGAAATTCCCCATGGGCCTTTTTTTAGGTATAAAAAGTAGGGCGTGTCCAGGAAAAAAAGAGGCGCCTGGTCAACCTACCATATCAACAATTTGATGTTTCAGTGAGTGAGTGCTTGTTGCTGATGAGTCTTTGCTGGGCACCTTTGCTTGTTGTAAACCAACCAATCAGCACACAGCTCATCTAAATATTCATGAGCATACCATAAAAGGAAGAAAACCTGTCGTTTCATTCTAGGGCTTTAAACAGGCTTGCATTAGGGCTCATTCTATGACCTCTTTAATACATTATTAAGACAAAGGCTTTTTACCAAGTTAAAGCAGGTAAAAACTGATCAGTGAAAAATAACAGCATCATTAATAATCTTATTTATCTTTTTAAACAAACATGTTTCATAATTTTAGGACTTTAATTTACCTGAACTACAGACTCCAGCCTCTAAACTGAGTTCTTTGATGTCCCGTAGTTTAACCCCATAATCCCAGCACCCCCTTTCAAGGTGGCGGGAGCTTGCAACATTAATTAGCTTGTAGCTGACTAACTCTGAGATATATATATGTCCCAAATCATCATCACAGAGACTCCTCTATAGATGATCTACTTCATTCTAATATCCACTGACCATAGCTCTAACACTGGGCCAAAAACAGTTTAAGGTTTTTGGGTGGGCCTGGTTTCAAGCTTGGCACATACTTGGGGAGAAAGCTGATTAATGCATTGCTAATGAGAAGCCAACAAGACACTGAATTAGCTTAAAGCTGGCTGAGTCATTTGCATCTGACCTAAAAAAAAAAGAGCAAAAACTGAGCAAAAGCACATTAAATCTGCCCTACCTTTCTGGCAATTTCCATCTGAGGATGTTTATCTCTGAATAAAAGGTCTGTTTCTGGAAAATATCCAACCGGTAGGTTATCATTCATCTAAAAGTTTCTTAAGTCTCAAAAACAAAATTTGTGACTTTTTTTGCTCTGAATTAATTCCTTCAGAAAAAGTTGAGCCACACCATACCGAAATGGCACAGTAGGGGTGCATCTGGATTTTCTTTCTATTTAAACGTCTATAACTTCTCAATTGCTTGTTGTATGGACAACAAACTAGCTTCATCTGTAACCAAGATGTTGTCGTTGCACTTTATTATGTTTATTACCTTCATTACAGAAATTGTTAGAAATTGTGAGTGTAAACATCTATTTTTTTGTTAGGGCTATGCTCTTTTTTTGGCCATTTAAATCTAATTCACTCAGGCCTAAAATAATTCACTTTCAAATTTTCACATCAACATATTCCCCCAGGACCTGAATATTTACCAGGTTTACAATATAACAACTTGTTACATGTAGTATAACAATCTGTTCTTGTTTCTATGTTAAAAGAGCAGTTAATTAATGGCCTTGTCAAAACTTTGCTAAAAAGAATATAGGAAGGGGGTGAAGGAGTTTCTATAGGGCTTGGTCGTCATGACGTACATGTAAGCACTTTGCGTCGCCGCCATCTTGAGTGCCTCTTTTACCGCTACTCAGACTACTGCTATGACTACCGCATACTTTACTCTCTCAGCGTGTTTTAATTTGATTAATTTCACCTTAACTTGATTTCAACCATGGTAAGCCGTTGCTGTATTGTGGGCTGTAACAGCGCAACACATGATCCCCATGGGAAAAACATAGAAAATGGGTTAACTTTCCACCGCTTTCCTGCCTGGAGGCGTAACCATGGAGACCAAGTGTCAGAGATAAATAGTCGTCGGCTAGCGACCAACATAACTTTCCACAGTATCCCGATGTCAATGAGAGTGTGTTCCCTGCATTTTCATTCTGGTAAGTTAAAGATGCATGGTTTTATTTTATAACCTACTTTGTTTCTTTCCTTCAAAATTGGGATCTTTTACGGGAAAATAATAAAAATGGCAGCAGGAAAAGGCTCAAATATGTGAGAAACCCGGAGGGTTTAGGTAGGGTGACCATATTTTCATTTGGGAAAACCAGGACACCTTGGAGCGTGGGTGGGGGGGTTAATCTCTGTTCCCATGCATAGAGATGTCTGTGGCATGCACTCACTTAACATAGGCTTACGTAATCCTACAATAACATTATATTTACAGTTGATTTATTAAATTGATTTATTAAGATTTATTAAGTTGATTTATTATTAAAAGTCAACAGCAATAACTTCAATAACAAACGATAATTTTTTATTCAAGATGTATTTATTAAAAATGCTTAACAATTCCTGTAATGAATAAATAGCACAATGAAAGAAATAATGTCTCGTGATCAGAGGAAATGGTTACTTTCGGCTGAGATCAGTGGTGAAAATTGGAAGTTCAGTTTAATATAATCCAACTCTGTGAATAGTTCTGTCTGAAATGAATGAAAATAGTTGTTTTAATGGTTATAGAGTCAGATATGTAGGCGGTAATGTTTGATTTATCTAAAGGTTTTAATCTGTTACAATGTAAATGGGTTTTGGCTGGAATTTAAGGATTCTAATATATCTGCAGTGTGGGGACTATAAATCTGATAGGAGTTTAATTTTTGTATTGCCGTTTTGCACAATATGCTTAATTAAGTTTTTGTTGTTGTTGAATATTAGAGATTTTGCAGATATATTTTTGTACATACATTGTTTAGATTTACTTATATATTTCTACCCCTTTAGAATAGAATAGAAAGAGAAATCTCTTTATTGTCCCACAATGGGCAAATTTACAGCAGCAGAAAGATTATTGAAAACAGTCACACAAATGAGGACCTTAGAATAATGTCTAAGAATAACATAATAGGGAAGAGTTAAAATATAAACAATAAAATACTGTAAGTATTTTTAACAATATAAAACTGGAGAATAAATAATCAATATGCAGCTATGGACATTTTTACAGTCATGAATATTTGAAAATAGCAGCAACATCAGAATGCGCAGCAGCACAGCAGCAGGTTATTTAACTGACTAAGGTTTCTATCATTACATTTTTGATTTGATTTGTTCACACTGCTTTCCGATTGGTTGGAACATTTATTCCACTCTGGATTCTTGTGAGTTTAGTCTTTGTTCACTTTAACTTTTAAAAATAAATAAATAAACAAACAGTTTTGAAATCCTCTTCGTTATTCATTCTTTTCCTGCTTTTGTGTGTCAACTTTCACTGTTGCTTTAAGACAACAGAGCTTACAGCGGTAAAACCCGCTGAAGGATATAGACCTGTTAAATTTACAGCCAAAACTCTTCAGGTCTCCTTATTTTCAAGGACTTTGAAAGATCCTTAGGTAGACCGCGTCCTTGGAGGATGCAGCCCAGGTTTTCGAACAGAGCCTCTGATTAGGAACAGGGCTGTCCGCACTGAGGTGGCTCAGGGATTACGTCACGTCGCAGCATCGTGCGCAGTGCCCCAGTGCCTGTAAATTTAATGGTCCATTTAAGATAATTTAAAAAATCAGGACATTTCCTCACTTTCTAAAAAAAACCGGGGACGCCCGGGACAGGACGTGAAATACGGATATGTCCCGAAAATACGGACGCGTTTGGTCACCCTAGTTTAGGGAGGGGTTGGCAGTTAACGTTACTAACTACACCTTTGAAACACATAGCAGCTAGTTAAAAGTACATTACATGCATGAGTGGTTGTTAGCACTAGCGGTTAGCAATTACTAAACTAGCAGGTTCGAGAGCCCATCTGAGCACAGCTTACCTTCGTACAGATTACTGTGTTCCCACTGTTAGCTGGCTTTATGATCTGCAGCTCCTGAACCCATCCATTCATGAACTGCATATGAGACTCCAAGGACTTGTAGCTTCGAACTGTTTTTGAAGTATAGGCGCTCACTCATCGGTGTGCCCACTCATTGTTAGGAACTTCTTATATGGATCCACATCATTAATAATGCTGATTTTTTCAACATACTGGTCCCTGGCTTCTCTATTTAACGTGTCCCAGTAAATTCCAGATCCTTTTCGGGATTTTAACATCTTTTTTTCTCTCACAACGTTGTGTCGGAGCTGTGCTTTCGGAGCGATGCTACCGGAGCTCCGGTATAAGAGCTAAGCTATCGGAGCTATGCTATCAGAGCATAGCATTCAACATGGCCGCCCCATCCCACAATGCAACTTAGATCCCGAGCCCTATATGGTCTTTTATTACCACCTTAAAAAAATTTCTAACTGCGTCTAACTGCTGTGACTTATGTAAAACAATTGTTTATTTAAAAATATGAATCATTCCACATTATCAATAAATAAATGTAATCTGAAAATTCAAATTACCTTCTCGATTAAAACCTCTGTCACAAATCATTCAGGAGTATGGTTTCTCACCTGTGTGAATTCCCATGTGTCTAGTCAAATGACTTTTTTTAGTAAAACTTTTGCCACAAATCGTGCAGGAAAAAGGCTTCTCCCCTGTGTGAATTCTGATGTGTGTATTAAGATGAGATTTCTGAGTGAAGCTTTTTCCACAGAATAGACATTCAAAAGGCTTCTCACCTGTGTGAATTCTCATGTGAGAAGTCAAATTACCCAGGTCAATAAAATTCTTGTTACAAATTGTACAGGAAAAAGGTTTCTCACTTGTGTGAATTCTGATGTGTCTTTCAAGATCACATTTCTGAGTGAAGCTTTTTCCACAGGACGAACATTCAAAAGGCTTCTCACCTGTGTGAATTCTCATGTGAGTAGTTAAACTACTTTTTACAGTAAAGTTCTTCTTACAAATGGTACAGGAAAAAGTCTTCTCACCTGTGTGAATTTTGATGTGTCTTTCAAGATCAGATTTCTGAGTGAAGCTTTTTCCACAAGACAGACATTCAAAAGGTTTCTCACCTGTATGAATTCTCGTGTGTTTAGTCAAATTACCCTTTCTAATAAAACTTTTACCACAAATCCTGCATAAAAAAGGCTTCTCATCTGTATGAATCAGGATGTGATATTTGAGATCAGACTTAGAGTTGAACCTTTTTCCACAGGACAGACATTCAAAAGGCTTCTCGCCTGTGTGAATTCTCATGTGAGAAGTCAAATGACTTTTTAGTGTAAAACTTTTACTACAAATTGTACAGGAAAAAAGGCTTCTCCCCTGTGTGAATTCTGATGTGTGAATCAAGATGACATTTCTTAGTGAGGCTTTTTCCACAACACAGACATTCATAAATCTTCTGACCTGTGTGAGACCTCATGTGAACCATTAAATGTTCTTTTTTGGCACATGGGAAATATTTCTGTTCTGTATCTTCCGGCTCCTTCTTCAGAACATGTTGCTCTTCCTGCTCACTTATGGGGGCTCCATGGTTTCCTCTTTTGTCCAGGGATGTTCCTGGTTCTTTTCTGCTCTTCTTTTATCTGCACATGTGTTCTGCTTCCTCTTGGTCCAAATTGGAATTCCCCTCCTGTCCATTGCAGAGCTGCTGGTCAGAGAAATCCTCCTTCTTTTTCCAACATAATCCTGCAGGTGGTCTGGAAAGAAAAACACGAAAGAAGACTTTCTATTGTGGGCTTAGGAAAGGACAATTCATTTAAATCATCCTTTTGTTGACCTCAGTACAGAGCTAGGTTGTAAACCTTCTCAGACTCCAACCCCTTAGACAAAATAAGTAAGTATAGAAAGATTTAAAAGGATGGTAAAAATACATAATGCACTGCTTCCTAAGACACAATAGACCTCCACTTTTAACATCAAAGCTTCAAAATTGTATTACCTGCAGATTATTTACCATTAAGAAAATGTTTAAATTATTATTTTTTTTTTTTGCTCAACTATCCAGCTTTTACCGCATCTGTTGCCCAGAGACTGCTGGAGAAAGGCACCAGCTCCACTGTGACCCTACAGATAACTCCAAAACAAGGGTATTCACACATATTTATCACAGAAGGTCAAAAGAAAGGGGAGGTGCACTCCAAAAAGCCAGAGTTCCATGCCATTCGGGTCTGATCCACCTCCTTATCTAGGATTCTGTCCTAGATAAGGAGGATAACCTTCTCAGACTCCAACCCCTTAGAGAAAATTAGTAAGTATAGAAAGATTTAAAAGGATGGTAAAAATATATAATGCACTGCTTCTTAACACAACATAAGGTTAATGCAAAACATATTAAGGAAAAGCTACCTTAGGCTATGTTCACACTCCAGCCTGAAGTGACCCAAATCTTTTTTTTTGCCCATATGCGACCTGGATCTGATCTTTTCATGGCTGTCTGAACAACACATATCTGATTTTTTTCAAATCCGACCCAGGCTATTTGGCTATGTGGTCCTGAATCCGATACGAATCTGACCTTATCAAATGCGAGCTGTGTGTGAACCGCCAGGTCAGATTTATCCGACCTGAACGTCATTAACACCCGGTCACTATTATGCGTCTTGTTATGAAGAAGCGGCAAGAAAAACAACAACCATGGTAGATGAATGATGCGGAGAGCAGTATTTATGTTTAACCATATTGAAAAGATTGAGTTTTTATGGTTGGAAAAGATCGTTAGATGGTTTCCGGCACTACCATTCATGTTTACTTCCGGAAAAAAAAAGAGCATGCTGGCCTGTGACTTCATCGCGTCCACCACTGCGCATGCGGGACACTTGTGATGTATGACTGCGGTTCACACAGGAGATCACATACAAGTCGCATATATTTGGAAATATATGCGACTTGTAAACCTGGAATAATATAAACCAGGTTTGAAGTGTCTGATTGCTTTAGTTTTTAAAGAAGAGCAGACACTTAAGGCTTTAAAAAAAAATAAAAGATGGAATAGCCCTTTAGCTTTTTGCTGAACCAGTGTTACGAGATGAAGAGATTGGTGATCAGGTGTCATGAATTGACCACTTCTTAGTGAAGGAGGTCATGCAGACAATCTTTTTTTAATTAAGATGAAAGACGGAGAAAATGATGCTGACAAAGGATAATGCAGGAATGCTTTGAAGAGGTTTGTAGGTGGCTTTAAAATCTGATGTGCTGATCAAATTTAGATTTCTTTGCTAACATTGTTACACAGGACCAACATTCATAAATCTTCTTACCTGTGTGGGTTCTCATGTGATCCATTAATTGTTCTTTTATAAGAAAGTTTTCTCCACAGGTCAAGCATGGGAAAGTTTCCTCCTTCTTCAGAACAAGCTGCTCTTCCTGCTCACTAATGGGGAGCTCCATGGTTTCCTCTTTTGTCCAGGGATGTTCTGGTTCTTGCTGCTCTTCTTTTATCTGAAGATGTTCTGGTTCCTCTTGGTCCAAACTGGAATCCCTCTCCTGTTCATAGAGCTGCTGGACAGAGAAATCCTCCTCTTTTCCAACATAATCCTGATGGTGATCTGGAAAGACAAAAACAGCAGAAAGACTTTCTATTGGTGGTTATAGAAAGGACAACTCACATAAAAGCACCAAACTCTCTCCTTGAGTTTGAGGAGTGAGTGGATCCTGTAAAGCAACCTGAAGATATGTTCATTCTGGCCTAAATTTGGTTCCCCACAAAGAATTATTAAAGACAGTAAAGCTTTTACATCCAACACCACAGTGACTGTCTGGCAAATGAGGAAGTAATGAGACAGCCTCTAGCCTCTTCCTGTACCTCTGCCTGGAGGAGACATACCCCAGATCAATGTGCCAGAGCCGGAGCAGATTTTAAATGGTTTTCTAAGAAAATTTCTCTGTTCTATCGTATTAAAAAGAAGCATTATGGTACGAGAAAAACAGGCCTAAATGATAAGGCTATCAGGAGCAGCTTCCTAATTCTTTGCTGAAATGTGGAAATCAGCAGGGAAAGATTGTTATGTTTTTTTTAATAATGTAAAATTATTTGAACCATAGAAGGAACTAAGTACAGTTAAAAAAAGGATCACAAAGCTGGAAGAATTATTTTGTTGATGATGTTGAGACCATACTGGTGGCAGAATGTCCCGCAATGCCTGGATGATGAGGTGCTCACCTTCAGTCCCTTACATGGGAATTCAGTATCACATTGTCCAAGAAATGGGTTCTGCATTTCTGAACAGGTTCAAAAAGGCAAGGTTTTACTCATTTGGGAACTCTTTTCTGGGTTACCCATCACAGAAGAGCAAGTTAACTCAGCCATATCACTCATAGGGTTTATAAAGGAATGACTAACTCTAATTTAATGCTTTTTAATGCTCTTAGAAATAATTTTAATGGCTTTTTTAATATATGTAATATACATACATATATATATATATATATATATATATATATATATATATATATATATATATATATATATATATATATATATATATATATATTAGGGAATGGAACGGGTTCACGTAATCCACGGTTCGGTTCCCACGGGTCACGGTTCGGTTCGGTATATGTTGATTGTTAGGAAAATCTATTATGTCTTGGTACAACGCGTGTTGCGATAAATGCTTGCACACTGTTTTTATCCACAACGTTCTTTGCCGTCGTCATCGTAGGTCACTCTAAATGCAAAGTGGTCCCATACAGCAGACCCTATAAAGTGCTGCTGGCGTGTCTTCCAACTAGGGTGGCCATTTCTATAGCACCAAAAGGTGGACATTGTGCAGCATATCAATAAATTACTAAAGTGTACATAAGAATTGGGTAAAGTCACATTTATAGTACAATTCTTAGTAGTTTAAAGATGATGCTTGTGTAGCTAAATAGAACAAAATATTAAAGAGATGTAAAAAAGAATTGGTTCCCAGCATTTGTATTTATTTAATACATTGTGGTGTTTAAAAGTGACCATTTTTTAACAGGTGTCCTGTCTGGCAATGTACTGTCAATAAGAATAAATTGTCTTTGATGCCAAAGTTAAGAGCCCAACAGATTTTACTTTCACAAGTGTAGCAGTATGGCAATTGCCATATATCTCCACTTGTTTCATGCATACAAATTGCTTTATATTATAATTATGCAGGAGTTTTACAGTTTATATGGACACTGCAATGTAAATAGAGAGCAGAAATACAGAAGAAGAAAAGGAAAAAAGAAAAGAGAAAGATGAAAGAAAGAAGAGAAAGGAGACAATGAAAAAACATTTTCAGTCTGCTTCATCACCTGTAACGAGATGAAAAAAAGAACAGCACTAATCGGAAAGACATGGTACGAGACATACACTAAATCAACACCTTGAAACTATCGCTAAAGTAATATTATTAAGTCTGATATGTACTCTGTGTTACCCGAAGATATGAATGGGTTTCTGTTTGGAAGTGAATCTCTAAGTACCTGGAGCCAAGCACCTGTTATTCTTTGTGAGGGAGCACTTGTGCATGTAAAGTTTATCCATAGAAAAATGCTCAATAGTGCTTGTGGAGAGCTGGAGAGGCACACCCCCAGAGCATAGATCGAGTCCAGCGCTGGGACACCTAAAAGTCCCAGGCTTCAAAGGGACCCTTCCCAAGAGCGAAGGCAGCACTGGGCGAGGGGCTGTGCCCCTCGAAATCAGACCCCCCACCAAGGGAGGAGGAGAGACAGCCCCACAAGAAGACCCCCCCAGCCACGCCATTCTCGGGCGCCTGGAGCACGCTGAGGCGCCCCACGCAATTCCGACCGAAACGCCGCCCCACAGAGCCAAAACACGCCTTCGCCCCCTGGCACCAAGCCCCAGCGACATCGCCGCGAATACCCAAACGCGGACTGCACCACCCTCGAAAAACACACAGGCAGCCGCGCTTCATTAAAGCCGGGCCCACGCCAAGACCGCTAACCGGCCGCTGAGTAGTGCCGCGAACACCCCCAAAACGCCTCCCCAGGCCAAAAGCTCGGCCCCACCCCACCAAGAGAGACGCCAACAGCGCCGCAACACAAAAACACCGCCAGCATTGCGAACTGACCTTAAGAGCAGAAAAGCCGCCCGACCGGCCAGAGGAGCAGACCGCAGCCAACGCTAGCACCCCCCACTCCACCTACAGCAGCCCGCTGGCAGCATAGAGCCAGAGTGGAGCTGAACCACGCCGCTCCCCCAACGGATTTTAAGCCAGAGCAGCACAGCCGCCCACCGCCCCCCTATCGCCGCTCGGCACAAGCCTCTTCAACACGCCGTCGGCAGCACCTCGCCGCCTGGCTCCCCTTCGACGCCAGCCGCAGTTAGCGGAGACTTGAGATGTATTTGTGAGAGGTTGCAGTTGAGACCCCAACCTGGGAGAGAAAAAAAAAAAAAAACACACTTACAATCTCAATTATGCCTTCCCTCCCTATTGCCCCCACTCGCACTACACAGGAAAAAAAAAAAAAACAAATAATAAAAATTAATAAATAAAAATAAAAACGCTGACACATATTCACACATAACACTCTCACATCCAATAATACCAGGACCAAAGACCGGGCGTGACCGGTGGTTGGTCCCGGGACTATTGTATAACCCAATGAGTGAACCTAAAATCTGATGGGCGGGAGGGCAGCGCGACACCGCCACACCAACCCATCTCTTATTCCTGCTGAAGCCCGCCACCCACCCTGCACATGGACCGACCACCCCCAGCAAAAGCCCCCCATGGGACCAGGGCTCCACCCATCCCCGCCAGGCCACCCAACCAGAACCCCCCACCAACCTACTTCAACCAGGCACTTCATGCCCCTCCTTCCAACCTTCTTTGGGAAGAGCAGAGGTGACAGCCCCGCCACTGGCCCCGCCACCTAGGCCCCAAGAGTCGCAGCCCCCAGCCAAAACCACGGACCAGGTGGCTCACTCTTCCTCCTGGCCCTAGACTCCGGGAGGCAGCAGGAGAACAGGGTGTGAGAAGACCCCGATCCTCCCCTGCCCGCTCAGATGTGGTGTTGATGCATGTTGCTCTCAGATGTAATTAAAACTGGAGTACTAAGAGGTGTCCCAGCACAGTCCATCCCTCCAGGGAGATAGACGGTGCCAGCACTCCCCCTTCACAACCCTTTCTGAACCCTCAATGTCTAGATGCGAGAGAGGATGGGGGAGGCTGACCGTGGTGAGTCTCGCCCCATAAGCCTCCCCCAGTGGCCCTTTTCTGGGCTCACCCCCCAGAAAATACCCTACATAGATGTGTGTTGTGAAATGATGTAGATGGAAGTGTCTAAAATGCAAAATAAAATTGGAATCTTGTGTATAATGACTACATGTGTGGCAGTGTGAAGGAGCAGGCAGAGGGGAGGATTTCGGGATGGGGGAGCAAAGTGACTGGGGTGCATTGCTGCACTCACAGGGAGCCAGCTCCCCCGCTGACTCCAATAGGCACCCCCTCTGCTCCCCCGAGCCCCTCCCGTGAGGGGCCCCACCAAGTTCACCACCATACAGCCTGCCAGGACCGCAGTAGACCCACCAGCCAGCCGGGCACAGGGGCCGACACCACCACCCCTCCCCATCATCCTGTCCACCCACAAAAATAAAAATCAATAAATAAATGAATAAATAAATAGAAAAAATAAATAAAAAAAAGAATGACAATAATACAAAAATAAATAAATTAAATAAATAAATAAATAAGGGGGACAACCCCGCCGCCAGCCCATACGCGAAGAGCCCCCATCCCGGTCGACGCCCCACCAGGGGACAGCACGGGTCCAGGACCCAGACAGGGAGCCAGACCCCAAGCCCTTCTGGAAATCCTCTTCCCTATCACCACCCCCATCCCTCCGGAGATCTAATCCCTCCCCTACAATAACATTCAATGTACTCACCACACAAGTTACAAAAAGACATCCAGAGCCGAGATCATTCCTACTCCCCCTCCCTCCCCTTCCCCCACTTACAGAGTGCAAACCCCTGAAGGGATAATGCTGCGCTTCACACCGGACGCCAGCTGGCTGCATTGGTGAAGCAGCGAAGTTTACACATGCAAAGTCAATACAGGTTGACGTCGCTTCGCGCGCAGTGAGCAAAGTGTCCCGCGGGCGCTGCTTTTGAGCAGGCTTAGCGCCGCTCTGAGCAGAAGCTGAAGCAGCTTAACCGGGCGCCGCTTTAAGCATCTGACGCTGACGCCCAAAGCCAACGCGCAGCTTTCGCTGCTCGAGATGGTGCGGGCCTCCTAACTTTTGCTGCTCGACGCAAGTCACATCAAATCAATCAGAGAGCTGCTGGATCTAGGAGCTGCAGGGAGAGAGACACAGCCGCTGATGATACAGAGCACTATGATCACTCATCTGGAAACAGTTTAATACTGACGATAAATTGCCAACTTAAAATATCAAACATTTGCCGCAGAATATGTTCGCTTATTATTCTTGGTGCCTGCAGATCGGATTATTTAGATGGAAAACACTCAACCAGCTGCCGCGGTGAACCTCGCAGGGACGTTAACCGCCAGAGGCTGCTGTTAAAGGGATTCCTACTGCTTACAAGACTGGTGGTATGGGGTCTGAGCGCCTCGACAGAAATAACATTGGGAGGCAGGATTGTAATCTGATGAAATCTGACTGCACTGATTAAAGTTTTCAGGTGTATATTTCTCACTTAAAAAACATTAAAAACTACTTTATTCCCACTGATCGCCACAGTAAAAAAATAGCTGCAAGGCAGGAAAGTGATAGTGAAGCTCCGCCCAACCGGCCAGACACACACATCCTTTTGGACCGCTGCGAGCAAAGCGTTTCAGCCGCGACGCCAGAATCCAACTGGTACAAGCAGCAGAAATGAAGCAGCAGACGCCATTTTGCTGCTTTTGCTGGGCGCCCAGTGTGAACGTGAGCATAAGTATTCTCCGCCATAGGCTGTTAATGTCCATGCTCCCCAGCTCAACAGGCTCCCGCAGGTACCCTGCACACTAGGAGGCCAAGGGTAGCAGGTGCATAGCCGGGCGCATAACACCGCCTTGTGGCCCCAAGCAGCTCTTCTGGCCAGTAACCCTAACCCCAAACCCTTACTCAGGGGCCCGCGCCCCAGGGGGATTCCAGACCCCGGGACCCATCCCGGACCCACCCAGCAGTAGGGCCGGGCAATGCCCAAAAATCCACAGCGCCGGCACCAACACCCCCACCCCGACACCGGCCCCCGAACGACCCCCCCCGACACGGTCCTACAACACCAATCCGAAGAAGAAGAAAGCCACACAACACAGCAAAGCACAAATCCCGAGTTCCATTCCAAGCTCCGATTCCCCCGCTCACACCCCCCTCCAACACACACAAAAAATCCTCCTCATTGAAGAAGAATGGCCAAAACAAGCCAGTGCCCAACACCTACCACACCACACCGCGGAGGACCCCATCACCCAGACGCCTCCCCAGAAAAATCAACATGCCTGCCCCCCCAGGAGGCAACAAGCCCGCTGAACGGGAACCCCACGACAGCACCGCCCTGACAGAAACAACACCGGAAGGCCGGGAGTATGGACTTGGAATCCCGACAGCACCAACCAAGTCCCCAGGCGAATCCCCCACCCAAAAACACAACGAAACCACTCCACTCCCGCCGACCACAGCAAACACAGCCGCAAGGCAAAACAAGGGACAGAGCAGCCCCGCCTGGCGCGCGCCAGAGAGCCAGAGCAGCAAAGCCGCCCTAGCCGTGCACCAGAAGCCGGCACAAGCAGCAAAAAGAAAGCAACAGACGCGACCCCGCCGCTCCCGCTGTTGTGGATTTTTGTAACAGGGATAACTAGGATCAAACATAGTTTGTATGAACTCTGTTCCTTCTCTGCCTCCAAACTCATCATCTCTTCATCAATTCCTGCAATAAGAATTTTCTTTTAAAGTTGTGAGATGCGCTCTAGAATTTCACAACTTCTACCTGGTCTGTTGAAGCACCAATAGTCTGCATCCAATTATTTAATTAATTGCTCTTAGTTTTTTGGTTACATACGAACTATGCTCTAATTTCTAGTTACCAATCTGTTTTTACTATAATTTAATTTGACACACCGGGTCATATTTACATTCTTTTTCCTGTTTGGTGCTATTGCGGGTCTTGATCTGGACGGACCGGAGCGGAGCAAAAAGAGCTCAGTTCCGTATTTTGACGGTGAAGGACGGAGAAGACATACGTGGACAGAGACGTGCGGAGGAGTAGCGGAGGATGTGGAACAGCTATCACTGATTTACATGACAGACAAGTACTTCGCATGAGGTATGTGAGCGGAGTGGAGCGCTGACGGAGTATGTGGAATCTGGGTGTAAAGGAGGACAAATACACGTCAGGCTGGATGCGGCCATGGACGCCGGACAGTGCAATGAAAATCCGGACTGTACACCGTGTACACCGTGCTCCGACGACGCGGCCAGAGGATGCCGAAGATCTCCCACTAAGACTAATTATTATTCGCTTTTTGAGTTACTTGGAAAGGGAGAGAGTACTGATGGCGGCAAAACAGAAATACAAAAACAAGGAGGGCGTAACCTGGAAAGGCTGTCAGCTGTAATTTTTCCCTGACATGACAAGAGAAACAGATGCAAAGAGGAGGAAGTTTAAAGACGTTAAAGATCGGCTACACACACTAGACGTGCGGTTTACGTTGGCCTTTCCAGCGGAGCTGCGCTTCACATGGCAGGGGAAAAGAATGAAGTTCACGGACGAAAAAAGGCCATGGACTTTCTTAACAGCCAGACGGTACAGCAGAGTGCAGAGGAGGGGTCTCCTGTTCGTGAGTCTATAGAATGACTATGAACTCCCTGCAATACGTAAGGACAGTGTTCTTTACTTTTTATACTCTCACCATTGGACATGTGGATTGTGAAGTGTGAGTAGTACCCAATAGTGATGCTTATTTCTGATGTATATATCATTGGTTTAAAAATTTGTTTTTTATTAGCCCCTACATAAAGTACAGTGATTAAGTCAGGATCAAAGGGATAACTGGACTTTAAACGATGTTTTGAATGATGGTTTTGGAGGGTAATAGGAGGGGAGGGGATCATTAATGGCCTTTTTCGCGTGCCTCATGGGCATGTTTTGTGGGAGTTATCGCAGCACTGAGAGGGAGGAAGAGACAATATCTCCTTTCTTTAATTTAACAAAGGGAACAAAGCAGGGAGATCCTCTCAGTCCACTTCTTTTTATGCTATTTTTGGAACCTTTGGCTTCTGCGATAAGGATTGAGAGTAGTAATAAAGCAATTCTGCATGGCAGAGAAGAGCATAAAATGTTTCTTTATGCAGATGATATTTTGTTACTTTTGGATGACCCTCTGTTATCAGTCCCTAATGTTTTGTCCACAATAAAGTCCTTCTCAGAAATATCAGGCTATAAAATAAAGAGGGAAAAGTCAGAGTGTATACCGATATCTAAAGGATGCAGTCAAACTGCAATGACAACATTCCAGCTTAAGTGGGTTCAAACTGGAACGAAGTATTTATGTTTTAGACTATACCCAGATCTGGCAAATATAACTGACATGAACATATCCCCTCTAATTAAGATGATCAAGCTGAACTTGGAAAAATGGAGGATGAAATGGAGGAAACCTAAGATTATGGGGTAAAATTAACATCATTAAAATGATAGTCTCCACTCAATTTAATTACATCTCTCAAATGATACCAGGGCAGATTCCTCATACCATTTTCAAGCAATATAACAAGCTAATCACAGAGTTTTTATGGAATGGGAAAAGGCCAAGAATCAAGCTTAATAAACTACTTACCTCACGGCATATTGGTGGAATGGCCCTCCCAAATGTGGAATTATATAATATTGCCTTTGAGATGAATAAGATGGCAAGGCACTGGGTTACTGGTTTTAAGACTGGGTGGGTCAATATAGAGGAAGGGCTTGTGCAGCCCTCTGGTGTTGTAGAATATATGGCACAGAAAACTCAGGCAGGGGAGGCTAATTTAATTTTGGATCATTCACGATGGGCAAGGGTGCATAAAATGTTGGGTATTTCACAATATAAACAAAGCTACTCTACTATATGGAATAACCATTCCATCTGCATAGGTGAAAAATTTTTTTTATGGCCAACTTGGTTGGAGAAGGGCATACGCACTGTCCAAGATCTATATAGAGATCAGATATCAGATAAGTCTTTTGAGGAACTTAAATAACAATTTAATTTAACTGACAAAGGGGATTTTTAGAGGTATCCATAGTTGAGAAGTTCAGTATGATCTGTTTTTGCTTTTGAAAATGAAAAACATAATGTGATGCAGGAGTTTTTTAATGCCCCACCTAGGGCCGATAATTCAATATACTGATATATATCGTCGATAGGCGTGTGGCGCCAATAGAAAGAGGGTCGATAAAAGGTTAGATAAAAAGCGCCAGTTTTCCCTTCCTTCTCATTGTAGCCATAGCATGTAGGGTTTATGCGTCACTCGCTTCCTCCCAACCAATCCCAATCGCGGACCCAGGCACGCCGTCGTCTGGCGCTACCCTCTCAAACTACGGCACCAGAGCACGCTGAAGATGTGCAGCAAAGAAGGAGGAGGGAGGGGGTGTTTTCCAAGAAAGGGTTTTGTGGATTACGGCAGTCTGGCAATTTTTAGTATTTCGGTCATAGCAGAGTCGGACTAAAAACAAACCACAGTCATGGTGGAAAATGTGTGCAGGGAACCAGTGAAAACCAAGTCCTGATAACACAGCCAACTTTTTTTTTCTTTTTTATCATCTCAGCAGCTCACACCCTCAGAAGTACGAGCTGTAGGCCCCGACGCGGCTCTCCTCGAGGAATCTTCGGAAGTTTAGGAATATATATATATTTTTTCAGTTCTGGGCAGTTTCCCACGTAGTTCTAACAATTGAGGAAAAATGCTGAGGGGCCAGCAACTACTAACTTAACTCAGGTTAAAGCAGGAAAAGGGAGCGCGGTGTGGGGGCATTTATTTATTTGTTATATTTATTTTGGTCACTTTTCTGGTCACTTTAGTTTATTCTTTGTCAGTATTTAATAACATAACTCAGGTCTCTTAAGTTATTTTTCTTTAAAACAATTCTGTTATGGTTTAAAAAGTTGGTTAAATAAAGATTTAATTGGAAGTTTGTGTTCTTTACTAAAATTAAATCATTTAGCAATGTCATAAAAAGTCCAAGCAGAGCTGCACATAAAATATGGTTTCAAATCTTTTCAATAATTATCGATATCGATCAATATGCATTTTTTTTATCGATAAGCTTTTTTTCTATATCGCCCAGCCCTAGCCCCACCTATTTCACACGCACACTCTGCCTCCGTCTTCTATAACAAAATTTAAAAATTATCTGGCAAAAAGATCTTGATAAAGAAATTGACGAGGCTGTGTGGGAAAATATTATTTCAAGTGTGGGAGGGGCTACAAGGGATGCAAGAAATAAATTGTACTTAGGTATTATTTTACACCAAGTAAGCTATGCTGAATGGGTCTAATAAAGGATAACAAATGTTGGAAGTGTAATAAAGAGGTGGGTACACTTCTCCATGCACTATGGGATTGCCCCTTGATAATGCCCTTTTGGAAGGCAGCTTTGAAAAAATTTGAGGACTGGCTCAGTCAACCTTTACCAGAGTTTGGAGCTTGAAAAAAAAAATGATGCTAGAATACGGCGGTTACCAATAGCAGGACAATTAAAAACATAAATATTATTTAGGCTAAAACAGGCGAAAGCTTCTGATTGCTGTTCTGTAAAGAAGCAGGAGAGAGTTTGGATTTGTGGAACTTGAGCAATATAAGTAACCAACGTTAGGATTTCTTTATTAAACTAAACATTCTGAGTCAGACAGGAGTTCTGAAACAAAGACTGTAAACTATCAACATTTCTGATTCCCTTTCACCAATATTTCTTTGCTATTACTGTTTACATTTATGACTGCAGTTCAGGCATAAATAACAGCTGTTATTTCTTTTGTAGAACATAACAACAAGGATGCTAAATATCTGCTATTTTTTGTTTTCCACATAAAAATAGTTCTACTTAATTGACTTCTACTTCTAGAAATAGGATAAAGACAAACAGAGGAACACTATTTACATTGATTCTATTTTTCTAGATTTCCACATGGTCCATGAGTAAATTAGTTCAAACATTAATATCTAGTAAATTTTTTACAAAAATGTTTACAACCTTGGTATAATTCCTGCTCTAAGTGGGTTGCTCTGTCAGCTAAAGGCACATTTTAGTGGCCCTATACTCCAGTTAGTGATTAATCAATTCCTAAATTAGTTGACGATTATTTAAATAATTGATTAATATGATTGTTTAAGCCCTAGATGTACAACTTGTAAAGTAAAGTTAATATTTTAAATGCTCAGTGTCAGTTCCTCTTATAGTTACAGTGCTCATGTAAATACAATACATCCCTTGAATGTATTATTTTGCATGATACAGAGAGAGCAGATTAGATAAAAAAAATAAGAGTGGGTTATACCTCTGCACAATTCTATATCTTCAAAAGAAAACACAGGATAAATCCACATATAGCAGACATCATTAAACTATACACTCACCGGCCACTTTATTAGGTACACCTGTCCAACTGCTTGTTAACACTTAATTTCTAAGCAGCCAATCACATAAAGGCGGCAACTCAGTGCATTTAGGCATGTAGACATGCTCAAGACAATCTCCTGCAGTTCAAAGCGAGCATCAGTATGGGAAGAAAGGTGATTTGAGTGACTTTGAGCGTGGCATGATTGTTGGTGCCAGAAGGGCTGGTCTGAGTATTTCAGAAACTGCTGATCTACTGGGATTTTCACGCACAACCATCTCTAGGGTTTTACAGAGAATGGTCCGAAAAGAAAAACATCAGTGGCGGCAGTTCTGTGGCGGAAATGCCTTGTTGATGCCAGAGGTCAGAGGAGAATGGCCAAACTGGTTCGAGCTGATAGAAGGGGCAACAGTGACTCAAATAACCACCCAACCACTACAACCAAGGTGGGCAGAAGAGCATCTCTGAGCCGCACAGTGCGTCGAACTTTGAGGCAGATGGGCTACAGCAGCAGAAGACCACATGGTGCCACTCGCTTCAGCTAAGAACAGGAAACTGGGAGGCCACAATTTGCACAAGCTCATCGAAATTGGACAATGTAGAAGATTGGAAAAGCGTTGCCTGGTCTGATGAGTCATAATTTCTGCTGCGTCGACATTGGGATGGTAGGGTCAGGGTTTGCCTTGTAGCCAACGGTTCCAGGCTGGTGGTGGTGAGTGTCATGGCGGTAGTGGGAATATTTTCTTAGCACTCTTTGGGCCCCTTGGTACCAATTGAGCATTCGATTGAACGCATACAGCCTACATGAGTATTGTTGCACGACCATGTCCATCCCTTTTTATTACCACAATGTAACCAACTTCTGATGGCTACTTTCCAGCAGGATAATGCACCATCTCATAAAGCTGGAATCATCTCAGACTGGTTTCTTGAACATGACAATGTACTCTGTACTCAAATGGCCTCCACAGTCACCAGATCTCCAAAGAGTGCTCGCATCATTGGGATGTGCAGCCGACAAATCTGCGGGCAACTGTGTGATGCCATCATGTCAATATGGACCAAACTCCCTGAGGAATGCTTCCAGCACCTTGTTGAATCTATGCCACGAGAAGAATTGAGGCAATTCTGACGAAGGCAAAAAGGGGGTCCAACCCGTTACTAGCATGGGGTACCTAATAAAGTGGGTCGGTGAGTGTATTTGGTTAAATTGGCACATATTTACCTTCTGTTTTAGTCGCTGGTAAGTTTAAATGTAAACATTTTCAAAGTGGAAAAAAGTCCTAATTCCACATTGATCAGAGCCAGTGATGCTTTAAACATTGATAAACAGCATCTCAGTGTGTAGTGCTGTATAAGATTTGTATTAATGTAGGAAGAAATGCTGCTGTTCTCTTTAAACAAAATGTGCCCTGATGCTCACATTAAGCATAAAAAAGAAGATACATGCATTTTTGCAAAGGACCAATGACATCAGACCAATGAAACTGAAGCCCAATAGTGTCCGTACCAAAAATGAAATCAAACCTACGCCCTTGGCTGTGGTGTCCTGTTAGATCTCAATGCTGCATTTTACTCAGGAGATTTGACTAAAGCACTTTACATTCAGTCCTTCATCCATTCACAGGTGGGAGAGGGGGAACTTAAAGCAGAACAACCAATGAGAGTTGGTTAAACAGCACAGTTACATGCGCTGCTAAGTTAAAGGGACTGGAAAGACCGGTCACTCAGACGGAGCAGCAGCAGCTACCAGACAGCAGGGCTGCAGGAGGAAAAAAACGCCACTGCTGCAACACTGGATTGTAAATTATAAACATGTTATTCACATCAAACTATTTGTAGAGACAAGTAGGTCAGTCCAAACTTTTTTAATCTGGAGCAGTCAGTTACTTAAAAAAAAAAAAAAAAAAAAACAGATGCTGTGTCTCCGCCCTCCTGATGGGAAGGTGACAACAGACCCAACGAAGATGAGGGGGCCTGCAGTGGACTTTTATACAGACTTGGTCAAGGAGGACGGCTGTGATGTGGAGGCTGCTGTGGAGCTTAATAAGGAACATCCTCAGTTGGGTCCAGGAGATCAGGAGGCTCTGGGTTTGGATATAACTCTTGATGACTGTCAAGTGATTTACTTCTTTGCTCTGCTATTCCCACACTTGAAGGTTAATACCTTCCTGACAAGAGTTCACTCTGAACTAGGGCTTGTCCCGATCCGATCCACGTGTCGGATCGGGCGCCGATATTGGCAAAAATCCATATCGGCAATGCATGTAAAAATGCCTATCCAGGTTTTTTTAAATCCGGTCCGTATTTTCCAGTTTCGCGATTGAAACAATCCATTCCACTATTTTGCGCCAGTGTTCCCCCGAATCCGGTCCGTATTTTCCAGAACACCTTCAACACACCCACAGGTCTTTTTGGGTCTGTCTCCCGGCCTAACCATTAAAACAGGTGAATTGGAAGATAGCGGGGAAAATGTCAGCCGTGTGGGATTATTTTATCCTGCACGATGTGTAGATGGAGACTAGGTGTGGAGGACATTGGGGAGTATAAGGCATTTTTGTGTAACTATTATTTGCACTGATTTTTTTTTAAGCAGTGTCTTTTTTCAAGAGTAGAGTCCTGATTCTAAGTTAATAGACTATTTTCCACTCTTGTCTGTTTTGCATTTTTATTAAAACTTACAGTAATACTTGCACCTTTAACTGTTTACGGTTTTACTGCTCACTGTGCAATTTCAGATTGCTATTCATAATTTTGTCCAGTTTGTGTTTATCTCTTAATAAACAGGTAAGTTTGTTGTTACCAATCATTGTGTTTTATTCAATCTCACCTAATTCAGCTGGCTAGATGTTATCAAGAGTACTAAAACCCTTTTCAACATGAATCTTACAACTAAGGCTAAATACTTTAACTTAAGCTTAAATACATGCTTTCGGATAGGCTGGTATGTGCAAAACCTGGATCGGGACATCTCTACTCTGAACAAACTCTTTAATTATCACTTTATAAGATTTATCTATTTAATAACTAGAAAACATGACAGTAACTTTAACAGAGCTGTAATCTTAATCAGACCAGAGGTTGCACAGAAAGGATGGCACCAGCGGTTTCTCTTCATCAGAGTCAGAAGCACCAAATAACAGTTAAAGAAGCATTTTTTAAAACTTCAGTATAGCTTCACAGTCTGCCACATCATCACATGTTTGTAAATGAGGACATCACAATTTAAAGGAGACAACCCAATTTAAAGTACTGTAATCCTAATTTATGGATTTAAACATCATCCCAGGTGTTGGAAGTGTTTTACAGTGCATATTCTTCCAGATCCACCTGGATCCCAACTTTCAGGACTCTGCAGACTCAGATGCTTTTAGATGCTGCCTGCTCACAATGAGGCTTTTGATCACAACACTTCAGTTTCCAACAATATTTCACATTATTTACATCCATCAAACACGTGTTTAATGGATCTGATTTATTCTGACTCGTTTGTTTCCGTTTGTTCATTTTAATCCGACAACCCTGCAGGCACCTTATCTCTCCTATCATCTGTGTTATAGACCCCGTTTGTCACAATTTAATCTGATTGTTTCTCTATTTCTGCCTTTTGTTCTACAGGCTGCATAAACAGTCGGTTCTAGAGGAGAAGCTGATTTCCAACCTTTATGCTGTTTTTAGATTAAAAATGTTCTGCTTGGATATCAAACCACATTGGTGTGGGTTAGGGGACGTTGATGATGCAGAAACCTCCTTGTTCACATGGTGCAGCTGAAACCAGTTCAGAAACAGCCTGTTATGGTCTCATATCTAAAGCTCCATTTCTGCAGCAAACACTATGATAATACTGTGAATGACAGAGATTTGGGATCTGCTGACAGACCAGGATCTTTGCAGACTGATGTTAGACTGATTCACAGAGAATGGAAGATAGTGGGAGATGTTTCCTTTACTGGGGAATTATTAACGTTCGTTTCTTCTTCTTCAATCATGCTGGTTAAAAGCAGAAACTTCTCAGTGACAGTAATGTTCCTGTAATGTTAAGGTGATTCCTGTGTCACCAATTGATCTGCTTTCTGATCAGCAGTAATGTTCCCAACATGAGATCCAGCAGCTGCTAATGCTGCTTTGAGATCATTAGTGATTCGAACACATTCTTCCTCAGCGGACATTGAAATATCAGTCAACTTAGATTTCTGACATAATTTCTAAACGGGTTTATTTCATTGGAAGTATTTTTAGACAGGTAACGATGCAGCTGCAAATAAATCCAGCGTTAACCTATCACACTGATAAAAGTTTTAGCTTAGCATGTTGATCTCTTCCAAGCAGTTTTCCCATCAGATATAGTGCCAAACTCCAGTGCGTGCATCATCAGAGAATCGTTTCTATCAGGTGTTTCCTACCTATCCGGTCCAGCAGCAGATGCTGATCGTCCATCTTTCCTTCTTTGAATTCTTCCTCTTTCCCTTTAAACTCCGTGAATGTTTCTTCAGGAGTTAACTGCTCGGTGATAAACTCTCCTTGAGGCTGGACTGAAGACATTCTCACTGCGAGCACTCCCAGATTATCAGCCTCTCTACAATGACTCCACACAAAAGCTAAGCTAATGCTGCTAGTGACGCCACATCTTTTTCTTTTCTATTATGGCGGATCGCAAGCGACTTTAAGGTGCATACCGCCACCTACTGTACCTGAGCAACATTACTTTACATCTACCAAATTACATGTTTGATTGATGCTTTTATATTCAGAAGATAAATAAATACTGTTTTCCTTAATCTGTAAATATCCTTTATATTTCCTTTATTTCCCAATATCCCTTTAAGACTCCCTTCTTAACTTGTCCCTCCAGCCATTCTTCTCAATTTCTCCTTTTCAAGTTCATAGGTTTTACTGTTAATTAGTATGTTTTCTACATTTTCTTTTATTCCACATCCTTAAACATTTATCATTATTTTTCTCCGAATTAAATCTAAATTAATAGGTGTGACCCACTCTTAATCTTATCCTTGTTACTTCCTCCCTTTTGTTTCTCTCATTAATAATTCTATCTAATGCTGACTTTTGCACTTTTTAAAATCTTCTTCCTTTTTTATCATTTCCTTTTTGTCATTTCTTTGCACTGCTTGAGAAGTGGTGCCTTCCCCTTTCTTATAATGAATTGTAATGGCCAATGGCTGTAATGCTCAGTGGCGCAGTGGGTAGCACTGCTGCCTTGCAGCAAGAAGGTTCTTGGTTTGATTCCTGTCCTGGGGTCTTTCTGCATGGAGTTTGCATGTTCTCCCTGAGCATGTGTGGGTTCTCTCCGGATACTCTGGCTTCCTCCCACAGTCCAAAAACATGACTGTTAGGTTGATTGCCGTCTCTAAAATTGTCCTTAGGTGTGAGTGTGTGCATGAATGGTTGTTAGTCCTGTGTGTCTCTGTGTTGCCCTGTGATGGACTGGCGACCTGTCCAGGGTGTACCCTGCCTCTCGCCCATTGAATGCTGGAGATAGGCACCAGCACCCCACTCAGGACAAGCGTGTAAGAAAATGGATGGATGGCTGTAATGCCCCCTCTAAAGCCCTTTTTGCTAATATATTTGCTTTTTTTATTGCCTTTTATACCTTCATGTGCTGGAATTATAGCAACTTTTGGTGATAACTGCCAACAAATGAAATGGAGAGAGGATCAGAATTCAATGACTCTACAAGAAAAAAAAAAAAAAATCTCAGTAATAAAGTGTAATCCTCAGTATTATTGTCTTATTCTAGTCTTTCGTCTTTAGTTGTAACTTGTTGGCTTGTGATCTATGTACCAGTTCATTTCTCTGATCTACATATTTAGTGCAAAACAATAAAACATGATCCACTAATTTCAGTGGCGTTCCTAGACCAAATGTACCAGGGGCCAGGAGGGGGCCAGTGTGTTTTCATTGTGGAACAGAAAAGATGAGAAAAAAAAAAAAAAACGGGGCAAGGGATTAAAATATATTACTATAGCTGCATGAAGTGAAATTTCAATTCAATTAGGTTTAATTAAAATTTGATTTCTTATTAGGTCAATATACATTTATAATTTAAGAATTTTACATATTTTTGATAATTTAAGTTAAAATTACCGTTTTCTATCAAATCTGAATTAGAACTCAAGAAAAACTGATATTTGTTTTGGAAAAAAACATTTAGCAGTTGAAAACCAGGATCCTATCTCAATATCACTGAATATATATCATTATCACATTATTGTTTTTAAATAATTAGCAAAAAAGGATTTGTAAAGAAAAAACATGAAATAGATCCAAAGGGCATGTCAGTAACCATGTCTGTTCCAGCACATATTATCATTTGAATTTCTTTGAATTCTATGTCTTCTGTACAGGGGCCAGGACATGATCTACAGGGGCACTAGCACCCGTTGGCCCTGTCTAGAACCGCCCATGCCTGATTCTTCATGAAAATAAAAATCACATTTCCCTGTAGCCTGTTTACTTTATTTAATGAACATTCTATTTAAACCTGTTTGACCAAAGTAGAATCTTGATCTGATTATTTCTTCCTTTCTATTCCTTCCTGTTTTCCTCATAATGCCAACTTTTCTTTGAATACTATTCCACCATCTTGCAGTTCTTTCTTCTTCCCACTAATTCTGCCATCTTGCTCTAAACTTTAACTTAATTATTGATTTAATTTCATCTTTATTAAATGGTTCTATGATATCAATCTGACTGTTTCTATTTCATAAGGCCCTTGCTAGTGGGTTTATTCCCTCTCTTGTGTACGAGCACTGGAAAACTTTTGTCCTCGCCCTCCTGCTATGTGGGCCCCACTCTGGTCAGTATAAATTCAATTCACTTTATTTCTATAGAGCCAGTTTACAACACATGTCATCTGAAGGCACTTTACAGTTCACTAGATCATACAGTCAAATTGATTCAAAGTTTTCTATCTGAGGAAGACCAGTTGATTGCATTGACTCATTGACTCGAATGCAATCCCTCACACTAAGTATGCTTTTGGCGACAGTGGAGAGGAAAAACTACCTTTTAACAGGAAGAAACCTCCAGCAGAACCAGTCTCAGTGTGAGCGGCCATCTGCCGAGGCTGACTGGGGTTCGAGGAGACAGAAGCAGAGATACAAAAAGCAGCTGTAAAAGGCGGCCCGTCCAGGAAACACACAGCCAGGGAACTTACCAAGGAGGAATTGCTTCATTCTGTGTGGGGAAAGATCCCGTTGAGAGGAAAATGGCTGTTTTTCGACTAAGATTTCCCTGGTGACACCCTCTCTAAACGTAAATGTTACAATCTCATCAGGAAGATCTTGAAAGAGAAAGGATATGTACCCTTCCAAACTTCGTGTGTTCAATGAGAACAGTCCTGTGGTGGTCAACAGTGCACAGGATGCGTTCGATCACATGAGGAAGAGGAACATGTTTGAAGCAGCGAAAAAGCCAATGGATGACGCCTTCCAACCCAAACCGAGAGCCTTCTCCCGGAAGGGAGCCCAGCGGTGGACACAGGACATGCGATTGAAACACATCCAGGAAAAACTTAGGGCTTTCAGGCACCACAACAACACTCTGTATCTTTCTGGTGAATTTCCCTGTAAATCACAAGTTTTACAGACAACCGCAGGTCTGGGAATAGTCATGCTGTCAGGTAGGGCGGCGGCTTTGAGGACCCAAATACAGAGAGGAGTAGGCACAGATGAGTTTGGATGATTTAATGAAAGTCCAAGAAGAACATAGGCAAAAATCCAAAATACCAAAATATTGAAAACCAAACAAAAACCAATAAACGTCAGGGAAAATACTTGAGTGACTCAAGAGACAAGAAAGCAACGAAACAACAAAAAACAGCACTTAGTGAAGGCTCTGCTGCTCTTTTAAGCCCAGCACTCTGATGAGAAAGATTATCTTCACGTAGCTTCACCTGTGTTGGCTACCCAGGTTCTCCACAAAGATCCTCTCTGGAAGAGGTGCATAACTCACACTCACTCACACACTGGAACTGACAGTATCCCCCCCTTCAAGGGTGGATACCAGACGCCTTTAGAGTCCAAAAGCAAACCAGACAAAAAGAAAAGAAACACAAAAAAACCCACCCAGGGTGGGAGGGCGGGGGCCCAGGAAGGAGGGCAATAGACAAAAGAAAAAGCTAGAGTCTAAAACAAAAACAATAACCACCAGAGATGGGCAACGGTGAGGCAGTCTCTGGATGCCAGCTGGAAGGCCAGAGGTGAGACAGAGTCCTTGGAGGGCAAGCAGTAAGGCGTCCGAGTCGAGTCGCAGAGTCTCTGGAGACCAGCCGTGAACCAGGAGGCGAGGCAGAGTCTGGAGGCTGGGTGTGAGGCCGGAGGAGACGGCAGAGGACCTATAGAGGCTAGAGGCGATGGAGGAGGCTAAGAATGATGGCTTCTGGAGGTCGACCGTGAGGACAGCAACGAAGGAGGACCTCTGGAGGACGGCATCTCTGCAGCAGGACCCTTGGAGGTCGCTAACTGTAACACTGAAACCTTGGGGGCCGCCGATTGTGGCACTGGAAACTTGGGGGCCGCCAACTGTGGCACTGGAACCTTGGGGGCCGCCGACTGTGGCACCGGAACCTTGGGGCCCGCTGACTGTGGCATTGGAACCTTTCCTAACAGTGCCCATTGCGGCACTGGAACCATGAGGACCATTGACCGTGGCACAGGAACCTTGGGGGAGGCGGCAAAGCTTGGCACCCACGGATTCAGGCGGGGGCGCGCGCACCCCCCTTTGGGAGACCAAAAGAGACCAAAATCTGCCCTCTGTCACTGGTTCTATTCATTACATTTATAGACAGAATTTCTACACAGAGCCAGGGACCGGAGGGTGTCCGGTTTGGGAACCTCAGGATATCATCTCTGCTGTATGCAGATGATGCTGTCCTGTTGGCTTCATCAAACCAGAGGGCGAAAGTAAAAGTGCATTGTCGTAAATATGCACAGCTGTTCTCCTGGTTTCTCCGTCAAGCCAGACGCGGTTGTTTTGAGCTTAGCAGACAGGCGAACGCAACGAATGACTAATGCTGCGTTCACACTGGACGCAGCTGGCGCGACAGAAGTAGCGAGTTTACATGCCAAGTTAATGGTTGACGCGCGTCAAGGCGCAGCAAAAGGTCCCGTGGCGCGTTTTGAGCAGCAGGCGCAGCGCATGGGGCGCGTTTAAGCATCTGACGCATGTGACGCGCCGCAAACGCGCTGCTGCTCGAGATGGAAAAATTCAATTTTTGCTGCTCGACGCGCCGCGTCAACCAATCAGAGAAGCTGATCTGGGAGCTGGCAGGGAGAGAGACACAGCGCTGATGATCAGAGCGCTATGATGACTACTCTTAAACAGTTTATTGACGCCTAAATTAACTTAAAATGCAGAAATCTGCCGGCAGAATATGTTGGCTTTTATTATCCTGCTGCCTGCAGTTTGGATTATTTCCATGAAAAAGACCTACCAGCTGCCGCGATGAACCGCGAGGAGGCGACCCGGCCAGAGGCTGCTGATGAAGGGATTCCTACTGTCGGCGCGCCGCTGGTATGTGGATGTCTGAGCGGCTCCGACAGAAATAACATTGGGAGGCAGGATTGTAATCTGAATGAACTGACTGCACTAATTACGTTTTCAGGTGTATTTTCTCACATATTAAAACTACTTTATTCCCACTGATCACAGCAAATATAGCTGCA
>JAGKQL010000068.1:1021818-1033427 GCA_018398635.1 Cyprinodon brontotheroides | reverse complement strand
CGCAGCCAGAGCAGCAAAGCTGCTTCAGCCGCGCGTCAGAACTAACTCGTACAAGCAGCAAAAATGAAGCAGCAGACACGATTTTGCTGCTTTTGCTGCATCCGGTGTGAACGTAGCATAACTGCACAAAGATCGCCACTGTGCTAGCAACGAGCATGCTTTTAACTGGGGGCGTGTAGCAGTTCTCGTCATAAAGCAAGACCGACTCTCGCGAGACTTCTGAGCCTGTGGGTGCGGGCCGAGGGCTCCTGCAATTGCAAGTGCGGTATTTCCCCCACAGACCACCAGGGCGGCCCAGAATACCTTTGTTCAACCTGAAATGACTCATTTAATCATCCAAAAGGTTATGGAACACATTAATTAACTGAAAAATGTTGCATAGTGTGCCTTTAACTTATTTTTCCACAATGGAAGTTGTAAGTAAATTTTATATCACTATTATTTTCTATTATAGAATCAAGTAGATGTAACATTAATTTACTTTGTTGCAGTTTTCTTTTGATAAATCATACTAAATAAACCAATACCCTATGCATTCAAAATATATTGAATGGCTTATTTTTCATAAAAAAAAAAAGGTTCATTCTCTTCTATTGCCCAATTTTTTATCAGTGCTTTAAAACATTTATCCATCTTCTCAGCATTCTTTACCTTCACTAGACATGGATATACTTTAGTATATTCTGCTGTAAAATTAGTCCTATCAGCTTCACACCCACGCTCTCTCCATTCATCTTCTGGTTGCAATCTTTACTCACTGTAGAAGCAACGCCCACCTCTTCCTCTTTGGTTCTTTGAAAGAAAATGTTTATTTTGGGGGAAGTTTTTTCCGTTCTTCCAGCAGCTCTTTTTGCTTTTTCTTTCTGGAATGAAGCAAGGAATGTTCAACAGATTCTTCTTCATTTTCTCACATGTGTAAGACAACACTCTGGAGTACTTTTTGATATCTCAAATGCATCAGGAATCTGGGAGGCTTCTTGCTGTCTGCTGAACACATTCAAATAATGGAGGAGGTCTATGGTGACGGGCAAGAAGGGACCTTTCTGCCGAGGCTGGGCACCTCATTATTTGAATCAGCTAATAGCTGAACCTAATCTGGTGCGTACCAAAGTATATTATTCAGCACATAGTAATAAAAGCCTTGGAATAATATTCCTTTAAAATCACTTTAGTATCCATAAGTTTCCTAACACATTGTACTTACTTGATTTACATGGTTTTAATGGTTTACTATGGGTTCTGTATAACTCCAAGTTGTAGTGTAAAAAATAAAATACCAAATATACATCGATTCTTTAAGATCTTTATGCGGCGCTGAAACATATGTGTATTTTTACCAACTGCGACTAATGAACTATACACACAATAATACATAGTAATTAAAAGTACCACCTGTCTGCTTCGCTATTGGTGTGGAAAGTGTTTAAACGGCTCACCATCATGTTGAAATCTGCCATGTGTTGGGGTATAGATAAGGTCCAGTGTGGTCAAGGTTTCTTCAGTATCAGGTGGGTTTAATAGGAATTTTTTGCACCATTACATCTGCAAAGAGACGTTCTAGTCCACAGTTGTGTAGGGGGCCTGCCTACCAGGTCTCAGTGATGGGGCAACTAAGAGTTCGGGAGCCCCTAAGCAACTGCAGTCTCTGCTTAGAGAACCCTACCATTCATAAGGAGAACATGCAAACTCCATGCAGAAAGACCCTGGAACGCGAATCGAACCAAGAACCTTCTAACTGCAAAGCAACAGCGCAACAAACCACATCTCCATGCAGCCCGCTTTTTAAACATGCAGCGGAACATTTGCAACCCTCTGCTAGGAAGAACTGTGGCTCAGTTTCTTAGGAGCTGTTTCTACACCTATCCAGGAGTTTTTATCAGTTCTGTTGGCTCACACCAGAGTAATCTGTAGTTGGAGCTCTGATGTGTTTAAGCAGCTTGGAGGATTTAACAAGCAAAGGAAGGTTTATCCAATGGTCAGATTTCAACACACTCAGGCTCTTAAAGACGAAAAAGATTCATGCTGACAGAAGAACAGGGACAGGAAAGACAGGAAAAAGCAGAAGGTGAATGTCATTAAACTCTTTATTTTAGACCTTCAGCTTGTCTTAAAATATCAGAGAAAAAGATCATTTCTATTTTATATAAACCATATAAAGAAGCACAATTTTTACAATCCATGGGGTTTTTATTGCTGCTGTTTCATCAATTTTGAAGTGATTACAATAAATAATAATAAAAACATCCACAGCAGAATATAACACATAAAATCAGTTGTATAAAATAGGAAATAGTTACTTGCGGTCATAACAGGTAAATAGAACATCTACAGAATCAAGAACAACACTATCAGAATAAGTTCAAAGAAAAATCTTTAAAAAGCTGAAACTTCACACTTCTACCGGAGTGTCAGATTTATGTTAAAGGAGTCATAGAATGCAAAACCGAGTTTCCATTGTCATAGATAAATAACAATGATAGTTCAGTGGGTAAAATGGAAGTGTACAGAGAAGTTCAAACCCCATCAACACCTCCTTTCTCTGCAAATCTCACAATTCTAAACTTCCACAATAAAATGAGTGAATCCAAACGAAGCACCGAATTGACATCAGTTTAGGGATGTTGCCTTATTTGGTTTGTGGTCGCAGTACTTTTGTCATGCCCCTGAAATTGACATACCAGACCAGCCCACTGGTTCATGGCCCAAGAACATGAATAGAGGAAGATGTAAGACACCAGCAGTTTAGCTGTTTAGCCTACAGTTGGGTTCTACAAGAATTACAAAGCAGGCAGTTTCTCTATTGAAAATGAGCCAGAACCATGGGTGTAAACGCAGTGATCCAGGCTGCACAGAGAAAGGGGAACAGTCTTCCCAAGGATCAGAAGACTCGACAGGCATGGAGTATTTTTGTGTATTAGAATATCCCTGCAAAGTCTGATGCTCAGCTGTTCATTTGCTCGAAGCATTTTACCGAAGACAGCTTTCAAAATCTTGGACAGTTAAAGCAGGACTTGCTAAACTTCTTTTACTGAAACCAGGGGGGGGTTGTTCCGACCGCAAGGCCATCACAACTGCAAGCTGCAAGTATTATTTTGTCGCTAAGCTGTTGATAGCAATGCTAGAACATCTATGGTGACCAGATTTAGGGCGGTCCAGTCAGTGAACTGGATTGGACTGAAACTCACGGCTCTGTTCGAGTGCCCGGTGTGTTTTCAACTACATGCTGCACTGTAGTCGTCATATCAACAATTTGATTTTTCAGTGAGTGCTTTTTGCTTTGATGAGTCTTTGCTCAGCAGCTTCGCTTGTTGTAAACCAACCAATCAGCACACAGCTTATCCAAAAACTCATGATCATACCATAAAAGGAAGAAAACCTGTTGTTTCATTCTAGGGCTCATAACCAGGCTTTGCATTAGGGCTCATAGAATAGCAAATATGCCATTTTCAGCCCAACCAATGTTACACACCCTATTCAGAGACCTTAAGGACCAGCACCAAATACCCTATAGAATCATTCTATGACCCCTTTAATACATTATTAAGACAAAAGCTTTTTACCAAGTTAAAGCAGGTCAAAACTGATCAGTAAGAAATAAGAGCAACAACATTAATCATGTTTATCTTTTTAAACAAACATGTTTCATTATTTAAGGACTTTAATTTACCTGAACTACAGACTCCAGCCTCTAAACTGAGTTCTTTGATGTCCCATAGTTTAACCCCATAATCCAGAGCACCCCCTCTCAAGGTGGCTGGAGCTACTTTATTATTAGTTATTCTTAATGCACCTTTTTTTATTCTTAATGCACCTTTTTCTTCCTTTTTTATTCTTAATGCACCTTTTTCCTCCTTGTTTGCACCTTCTTTAACTTCTATGCCAATATGTGACGAGAATTTCTCTGCTGTGAGATCAATAAAGCTCATCTAATCTAATAAACTTTGCAACATCAATTAGCTTGTAGCTGACTAAATCTGAGACAGACACACACTTACAGTAAATCCTCTAATATTGGCCTGTATTCCATTAGCAGCCAGGTCTCTAATAATGGCCGGTCTCGCTGTCGGCGGAGGTAAATAATGGCCGGACTCTTATACAGGCCGGGGCTATAATTACAACCAACGATGTTCCTGGGCAGTTCTCAACAACTTGGGATAGTAACATACAAGTACCACAGGGGGACAATGTTTGTTAACGAATCCAAGCCATTAGAATGGGAAGTCCCATCCTTACACAGAGATCGTAGTGGCCTTACACAATCGTTCTGATCTGAAAGACACGTGTGATTACTGGTAGGTCTGGAGGTAACCAGGCAGCGTTAAAATGACAGAATTTCATTGGCCTTCGTTGTTCTGAATTTCCTTGAAATATATGATACTGGTAGCCTACTTCCACTTAGCCTGCCTCAAATAAAATTTCTGCTGTTATGGCATAAGAGTTTCCATTAAGTTTTTTTAAAACCTTGTTTCGCAAGTCAGTTTGGCCAAGATTCCATTCTGTGTGTTTTTTTTTTTGTTTTTTTTCGCATTGCCATGCAGAAAAATTGCAGCTGCTGGAAGATCTCTGAATAATGTTCTGTATACCGTCATGGTAATTGTACTTTTTCAATAAATGAACCTAGTATTTTATAGGTTCAAAGAGACATACAATCTTGTTTTTATTCATTCCACTGGTAGTCTGTTTTGATCAAATAGAAATAAAGGCCTGCCTCTAATTCTGGCCTCCTTCCAATAATGCCCTGGACCAAGATGTACCTGAGTGAAATAAAGGCCCCGTCCTATATTAGAAGATTTACGGTATATATGTCCCAAATCTTCATCTGAGACTCCTCTATAGATGCTTTATTAATTCTAATATCCAGTGACCATAGCTCTAACACTGTGCCAAATTATGTTTGAGTTTTGGTGGGCCTGGTTTCAAAATCACACATAGCAGCGCTGATTGATGCATTGCTAATGGGAGCCAGCAAGAAACATAATTAGCAAAATTCTGATCAGTTGCAGCTGACCTCTTAAAAAAAACTGAGTAAAGTACATAAAATGTGTTCTACCTTCATTTTTATTTATCTGAGGATATTTTCATCCGGATAAAGGTCTGTTTCTGGAATATATCCAACCGGTAGTTTATCGTTCATCTAAAAGTTTCTTAGTCTCAAAAACAAAATTTGACCAGGTTTACAATATAACAACATATCTGTTCTTGTTTCTATGTTAAAAGAGCAGTTAATTAATGGCCTTGTCAAAACTTTGCTCAAAAAAGAATATAGGTAATGAGGCAAAGGAGTTTTCTATATGGTCATTTTATTACCAGTCAAACATGAAAAATGCAGCAGGGCCGAGCTCAATTCGTGGCAGCGTTGTGACAGTTCCGGTGGCTTGTCGGCCTGACACGGCTTTAGTACTGGCTGGCACGGCATATTACTGGCAGCAGCCACTAGACTCACACCGTTTACTGACACCGTTTCGGCTGCTGTAGAAGCTGTTTTTAGGCAAATTACCCATTTATAGTACCTCTTAGTAGATTGTTGTTTTAATATTGTGATGTTGTTGCTTAATAACCTGCATTAAAACTTTTATAAAGTCTCAATTACTTGATGGAATGAAGTAATTCATCTGCCACTATGCTGCCACTATGGTGGCAGTCTCTGCTGGCAGCGGCCACTACGCTGCCACTATGGCGGCAGTTTGGCTTTCCTGCCAGTAGGCTGCTCGATCATCTCCCAGTTTTACAGGCACCGTCTTGGTTTCAAAGACATGGGATGACAAGATGAATATTCTCCAGCGGAGGATTTCACTTTAGTTTTTGAAAAGAAGGCGGACTATGAAAAGTTCTGTGTGTACATTCTGGATGAAAAAAAAAAATCTGAATGTGTTTTTGCCAGATTGGAATAAACTCTGTAAATAACAAAAATTACAAGTAACCATAAATCTTCATGGCTGTTGCCTCTCCACATCTTAGATACAGTTAAGGAGGAGGATACTGATAACTAAACCTTAAGAATTTAGTTACAACTATTACGACCTGACATCATTTTCACCTCAAATATCCTGTGGAATGATGTCATCTTCCAGTGTTCTCTGACACCTTCATGGCCAGGTGCTTTCAGAATGGCAATGTATGTCATATTAACTAAGAATTCTGTGTAACACAACAGCAGTGTGTGTAATGCCATTCCAAAGTAAATGCAGTCACTTCATTAAAGGTTTCACACATGTGAAACCTTAAAAGGTTTAAAAACAGTTTTTTAGATAGAAGTGGCCAAGGACACCTAATGGCAGAAAGTGGCAGTGCCACTGGCCACTTATTGGCAGATGAACTACTATGTGGCTTTATGAAAATTTTAATGCAGTTTAATAAGCAATAAACATCACAATAGTATTTGCTTAGAGGTACTATAGCTACTATAAATAAATAATTTGCCAAAAAACGGTAAAGAAAAAAAAATAAAACTTAAAAAGTAGATGAATAAATAAGCTATTTGCCTAAAACAGCAAGGCGAAAAAAAAAAAAAAAAGTAGTTCATCTGCCACTATCACACTACGCAGCCACTCCGGTGGCCGATGGTGGCCGGTGCCGGCAGAGACTGCCACCGGAGTGGCTGCGTAGTGGCCGATGGTGGCCGGTGCTGGCAGAGGCTGCCACCGGAGTGGGTGCGTAGTGGCCGGTGCCAGCAGATGCCATTTATTTGCAGATAAACTACCTCGTTCCATTAAGTAAATGTGACTTAAATACAGATTTTTAAGCAGTATCATCACAATATTAAAGCAACAATCTACTTAGAGGTACTTTGCTTAAAAACGGCTTCTGTAGCAACCAAAAAAGTGTCAGTAAACGTGGAGCTGATGTAG
The DNA here is from genome assembly GCA_018398635.1 of Cyprinodon brontotheroides. Classification (NCBI taxonomy): domain Eukaryota; kingdom Metazoa; phylum Chordata; class Actinopteri; order Cyprinodontiformes; family Cyprinodontidae; genus Cyprinodon; species Cyprinodon brontotheroides. Next base: position 1,026,579 of record JAGKQL010000068.1, on the reverse strand, counting down.
CAGACTCTCAGTCTAGTGGCTGCTGCCAGTAACACGCTGTGCTAGCCAGTACTAAAGCCGTGTCAGGCCAACAATACACCGGAACTGTCACAACGAGCCAACGGAACTGTCACAATGAGCCACCGGAACTGTCACAACTTTGCCACTGTCACGAATTGAGCTTGCTGTCTCTCCATTCCTGTGACTTAAGTGAAACAAATGTTTATTCAAAAATATAAATCATTCCACATTATCCATAAATAAACATCATCTGAAAATTCAAATTACCTTCTCGTTTAAAACATTTGTCACAAATCATTCAGGAGTATGGCTTTTCACCTGTGTGAATGCCCATGTGTCTACTCAATTGACTTTTGGATTCTTATCAATGAATTTGGCGGTGATATTTGAGTTTAGACTTAGAGTTGAATCTTTTTCCACAAGACAGACATTCAAGGCTTCTCACCTGTGTGAATTCTCATGTGAGTAGTTAAATTACTTTTTACAGTAAAATTCTTGTTACAAATTGTACAGGAAAAAGGTTTCTCACCTGTGTGAATTCTGATGTGAGTAGTCAAATGACTTCTCCCCTGTGTGAATTCTGGTGTGTTTATTAAGATCAGATGTCTTAGTGAATCTTTTTCCACAAGATAGAAATTCAAAAGGCTTCTCACCCGTGTGAATTCTCATGTGTCTAGTCAAATGACTTCTTTTAGTAACACCTTTGCCACAAATCGTGCAGGAAAATGGCTTCTCCCCGGTGTGAATTCTGGTGTGTTTATTAAGATCAGATGTCTGAGTGAATCTTTTTCCACAAGACAGACATTCAAAAGGCTTCTCATCTGTGTGAATTTTCACGTGAGTAGTTAAACTACGTTTTTCAGTAAAATTCTTCTTACAAATTGTACAGGAAAAAGGTTTCTCACCTGTGTGAATTTTGATGTGTCTTTCAAGATCAGATTTCTTAGTGAAGCTTTTTCCACAGGACATGCATTCAAAAGGCTTCTCACCTGTGTGAATTCTGATGTGAGTAGTCAAATGAATTTTTTTAGTAAAACCTTTGCCACAAATTGTGCAGGAAAATGGCTTCTCCCCTGTGTGAATTCTGGTGTGTTTATCAAGATCAGATGTCTGAGTAAATCTTTTTCCACAAGACAGACATTCAAAAGGCTTCTCACCTGTGTGAATTCTCATGTGAGTAGTCAAATGACTTCTTGTAGTAACACCTTTGCCACAAATCGTGCAGGAAAAGGGCTTCTCCCCTGTGTGAATTCTGATGTGTCTATTAAGATCAGATTTCTGAGTGAATCTTTTTCCACAAGACAGACATTCAAAAGGCTTCTCACCTGTGTGAATTCTCATGTGGGTAGTTAAACTACTTTTTAAAATAAAATTCTTGTTACAAATTGTACAGGAAAAAGGTTTCTCACCTGTGTGAATTTTGATGTGTCTTTCAAGATCAGATTTCTTAGTGAAGCTTTTTCCACAGGACATGCATTCAAAAGGCTTCTCACCTGTGTGAATTCTGATGTGAGTAGTCAAATGAATTTTTTTAGTAAAACCTTTGCCACAAATCGTGCAGGAAAATGGCTTCTCCCCTGTGTGAATTCTGGTGTGTTTATTAAGATCAGATGTCTGAGTGAATCTTTTTCCACAAGATAGACATTCAAAAGGCTTCTCACCTGTGTGAATTTTGATGTGTCTTTTAAGATCAGATTTCTTAGTGAAGCTTTTTCCACAGGACATACATTTAAAAGGTTTCTCCCCTGTGTGAATTCTGATGTGTGAATCAAGATGAGATTTCTTAGTGAAGCTTTTTCCACAACACAGACATTTATAAATCTTCTGACCTGTGTGAGCCCTCATGTGAACCATTAATTGTTCTTTTTTGGGACATGGGAAATATTTCTCTCCTTTATCTTCAGGCTCCTTCTTCAGAACAAGCTGCTCTTCTTGCTCACTTATGGGGAGCTCCAATGTTTCCTCTTTTGTCCAGGGATGTTCTGTCTCCTGCTGTTCTTCTTTCATCTGTAGAGGTTCTGGTTCCTCTAGTTCAAAACTGGATTTCCTCTCCTGTCCACAGAGCTGCTGGTCAGAGAAATCCTCCTCTTTTCCAACATAATCCCACAGGTGGTCTGGAAAGAAAAACACAAGAGAAGACTTTCTATTGTGGGCTCAAGAAACACTTCATTAAAATCATCCTTTTGTTGACCTCAGTACAAAGCTAGATTGTAAACCTTCTCAGATTTCAACCTCTTAGACAAAATAAGTAGGGAAAGATTTAAAAGGATGGTAAAATACATAATGCACTGCTTCTTAAGACATAATAAGGTTAATGCAAAACATCTTAACAAAAACAGGGTGAAGTTACCATAGATTACCTTTTTTCTATAACATTTTTCTCAAGAAGAAATGTTGACTTCAATCACAAAGAACAAGTTAATTTGTTCCCTCCTCGGTTTGTTTCTACTTCACTCTGAAACCTAGAGTAAAAACTAGTCCACACTACATTCTTGTGACAAACATGCATCACTGTGATACACTTTAAGTCTAAAGCATTTAGGGTGACAACAGAATAATGATGAAGCCAATTGTTCCTTTTGGTCAATTTGAAATGCAGAGACGTATATGATGAGAACATGTCAATCAGAGGCAGAAGCCTGAAGAAAAAAAACAATGTTTGTGCATGTTTTAGCTGGAATACCCTCCATTTCTTTAGAAAAAGGAGCAAAAGAACATGATTTCTGCCTTTGTGGATGGAAAAGATTTTTTTGTTTTCACCTTTACTGAATTTGGTGGAAATTTGATCAATCAGTTAACTCTGTAAAATTGATACGGTGTAGGAACTTCATTGAACGTGCATCAATCTGGCTCGTGCCAGGCGGGCTGTTTCTTGAAGTTTCAGAAAACCAAAAGTGAGTTTTAAAAATTCTGCTTTTATCTTGGAATAATATAAACCAGGTTTGAAGTGTCTGCAATTGATTTAGTTTTTAAAGAAGAGCAGACACTTAAGGCTTTAAAAAAAAATAAAAGATGGAATAGCCCTTTAGCTTTTTGCTGAACCAGTGTTACGAGATGAAGAGATTGGTGATCAGGTGTCATGAATTGACCATTTCTTAGTGAGGGAGGTCATGCAGACAATCTTTTTTAATTAAGATGAAAGACGGAGAAAATGATGCCGACAAAGGATAATGCAGGAATGCTTTGAAGAGGTTTGTAGGTGGCTTTAAAATCTGATGTGCTGATCAAATTTAGATTTCTTTGCTAACATTGTTACACAGGACCAACATTCATGAATCTTCTTACCTGTGTTATTTCTCATGTGATCCATTAAATGTTCTTTTATATGAAAGTTTTCTCCACATGTCAAACATGGAAAAGTTTCCTCTCCTTTATCTTCAGCCTCCTGCTTCAGAACAAGCTGCTCTTCGTGCTCACTAATGGGGAGCTCCATGGTTTCCTCTTTTGTCCTGGGATGTTCTGATTCTTGCTGCTGTTCTTTTATCTGCAGATGTTCTGGTTCCTCTTTGTCCAAACTGGAATTCCTTTCCTGTTCATAGAGCTGCTGGTCAGAGAAATCCTCCTCTTTTCCAACATAATCCTGATGGTGATCTGGAAAGACAAACACAGCAGGAAGACTTTCAATTGGTGGTAGAGTCCTGCAGCAGACGTGTATGCACTGACTGTGGCCTTTTTGGAGGGAAGCCCACACTGCCGGGCAGGGCTTTAAGCTACAACAAGGGTGACCCCAGTGCCTGATTAATATAACATTTCTGATGTCCATGTAACAACACACACGCATATAAAAAAAAAATCACAAACTACCCGCCCGCACTAAAAAAAAATATCCGCCCGACCCCCGACCCGTTTATTTTTATTTATGTATTTTTCACCCGCAAAAGAGCATTTTAGCGGGTGACCCGTCGGGGACCCGCGGGTACCCGCGGGTACCCGACCCGTTGCAGGACTCTAATTGGTGGTGGTTATAGAAAGGACACCTCACATTAAAGCACCAAACTCTCTCCTTGAGTTTGAGGAACAAGTGGATCCTGTAAAGCAACCTGAAGATATAAAATTAATTCTGGCCTAAATTTGGTTCCCCACAAAAAATTATTAAAGAAAATAAAGCTTTTACATCCAACACCACAGTGACTGTCTGGCAAATGAGGAAGTAATGAGACAGCCTCTAGCCTCTTCCTGTACACCTCTGCCTGGAGGAGACATACCCCAGATTAATGTGTCAGAGGCTGAGCAGATTTTAAATAATTTTTTAATGTAATTTCTCTGTTCTATCGTATTAAAAAGAAGCATAATGGTACGAGAAAAAACATGCCTAAATGATAAAGCTATCTGGAAAAGCTTCCTCATCTTTTGCTGAAATGTAGCAATCAGCAGGGAAAGAGTATTATGTTTTTTTTATTCCTGTAAAAATTTTTTGAACCATAAAAGGAACTGAGTACAGTTGATGTTGAGACCATACTGGTGGCAGGATGTCCTGCAAACCATATATATCCTACAATGCCTGGATGATGAGGTGCTCACCTTCAGTCCCTTACATGGAAATGCTGTATTACATTGTCCAAGAAATGGGTTCTGCATTTCTGAACAGGTTAAAAAAGGCAAGTTTTTACTCATTTGGTAACTCTTGTCTGGGTTACCCATCACAGAAGAGCAAATTAATTCAGCCATATCACTCAGAAATGAGTAACTCTAATTTAATGCTCTTAGAAAAAATTTTAATGCCTCTTCAATAAGAGCAATGCCTCTCATACATACATACAC